>APFE030408972.1:117323-188712 GCA_000404065.3 Pinus taeda | reverse complement strand
CACTGTACTTAGGAGTCATAGATTTAGAGTAGATCCTTTATGCTTATATATTTTAGGCACACGCCTCTAAGTAAACGCACCCTGGTTGACAATTAATTTAGACCGATCTAGCCCCCCCTAGATAGGACACTACAGTGCCATTGGAAGTTTGTATGTCTATAAGCTGATTACTTCGAATGAAGTCTTTGAAACCGGCGCTGTCATCTTCTAGCTTCATGCGCCCGCCTTTTTTTTCTCCCAGATGAGTGATAAGATTGAAGTTGCCTCCACTTATCCACAATGGGAATTGTCTGGTTGAGTTTAGATCTGTTAATGCTTCCAGCACATCTAGCTTGTGGTGCATATCTTGCGGGAAATAGGTATTGGTGAGGAGTCCATGAATGTCCGTTCCAATAAGATGAAAATTAGCTTGAATGAAATGGTGGGTTGCATGAAAGTCTTGTAGCATCAGGATCTGCGGGTTCCATGCAATGGAGAGCCCGCCCGACGCTCCTACTGTGTCCACGGAAACTGATCTACTTCCGCTCCAGGCTTTGCGAAGGATCTTTTCAAGTGCTGTACTAATACTTTTTGTTTCTTGAAGGAATACCACTACTGGTTTTTCCAACTGTATCATATTATTTAACATTCTGTGTTTCGAAGGACTGTTGAGCCCACGCATGTTCCAGGAGATAAGCTTCATGGGGAACTTTGGGGGTGGGGCTTGTAAAACGTGGTCAGCTTCAGAAATCTCCCAGATTCCATAAGTATTTCTCCGAGAATGATGGTTCGTTGCAAATCGGTTTTGCGTCCCCTTTTCTTGGTTTCTTTTTGGATTTTCTTGTCGTCCCATGGACTGCCTGCTTGTACTCCAAGACATTTGCTGTGCTGAGCTTTGGCAAGGACTCCTGCAAGTCTGTCTATTTCCCATGGGGGGATTGAATTATATTCTTTTTGCTTGCAGTCCTCTTCAAGTTTGAGTATATCCAGACCATCTATACTTACCGTTTCTTGATCTTCCTCCATAATAATGGGGATGTTCTGAGGATCTTCTGTGGCCTCCTCATGCAAACTGAGGGCTAGCACGACATCAAGATCCATGGATGATGGGTGTATGTCAGCTTCTATGGTTGGCATTTTGGCATTCGAGTCATGAGGAGCATTGGCCATTATAGAGGAGGAAGGATCCGAGGGGGTTTTTAGATCCTTGGATGATGATGGCTGCAGAGGCGAGGCAGGGGATACATTTGGCTGTGAGACAGAGGGATCTTGAGGAGCGAGGGCTTGAAATCTGTTTTGGGAGGCTACCTTCTTAGGGCTTGAGGGAGAAGCAGCCTGTTTTTTAGCATGTCTGTGTCGAGAAGGCACTTTAATGAAACCCTCAGAGTCTTTGCTGGGTTCATTAACAGAAGATTTGAGCTGGGAGGTCAGAGGGCAGTCTCGGAACAGATGACCATGTTCATGACATTTACGACAGCGGAACGGAATATGTTCATAATCAAGAGGTTGAGTCCATTCATAATCATCGTGAAAAAGACTTACCGAGTCTGCAAGGGTCTTCTTGAGATGCATTTGGACGCAGAGCCTGGCATATGAGGTGAATCTTCTGTTTTTGGTTTCCTCAGCAACTTTTATAAAGGTGCCAATGCGATCGCCGATGTCCTTCAGCGTTTCTTCTCTCCAGTACTCCGTGGGGAGACCATACATGCGAATCCACACTGGAGCGTGACTTAGATCTTCTGTGTCTGGATTGAACCTCGGTTTCCAATCTCGCAGGAAGAGACCTGCTGAGTTGAAGAAGTAAGGGCCTCCTTCAAATACTCTGATTTTGTCCTCCAGGCAGGTGAATATAGCAGTGAAGAAGCCTTTAGGGCCTAGTAGCAGCGACACATGCCCTTTGGGTTTCCATTTGGAGGCGACCCATCCATATAAAGCTTTTTTCTGTTGGCCAGAAGCCGAGAAATTTTCCAAAGAGTGCATGATCTTTCATGTATTGGACTTCGCCATTGATTCTATGGCTGGGAAGCTCAACTTTGATTCGTTCTGTTGCCTTGGGGATGCAAGTGGCCGATGTCGCCTTTCGCTGTGACGCCCTTGGAGTATTAGTCTCTTCCCCTTCCGTGTCTGGGTGCTGTACTGAAATGTCAGGCTGTTCGGAACTTTGACCTTGTTCTGGAAATGAACCAGGTGGAGATGAGGAGAACACGGGTGCGCCGCCATTCCGTTGCTGTTCATTTGAAGGAGGGGGGGGCTTGAGATCCTGCCCCTCCCTTCCGAGAGGACATGACGCGATGTCCTATATATTCCAGAGCCGTTACTGCAAGCTATTCTGAGTATGATGACGTTCTGAGAAGGTCTGATGGCGCAGGACTGCGCATTGGCAGTAGGGTGCAAAGCTCAAAGCTCAGAAGCTAGGGTTCCCTCCAATTGAAAAATGTTATCCATGACTCTGAATAAATTTGAATTTATTTTGCCACCTTTTGTATTGATTTTATCCTCAATTTGATAACCTGTTTCCATATTTGATCGGAAAAATTAAAGATTTTTGATCTTTCCTTAGAATGTAAGGTTATTTTTATTCCTTATTAGCCTAAGATTTTGCTATTTTCGAATATAATTAGAATTAATTAATTAATTAATAAAATATGTATTGTCGAAAGAAAGTAATAGGTTAATATTAATTTTCATTTAGTCATTTTTTATAAAAAAATTAATAAATTTAAGCTAACCCTATTAAAAAGAAAATTTTTTTTTGATATATTTATCTAATATTTTATAGGAATTTATATAATATTAGATGAAATACTACTACATATTGAAAAGATTAATATATATAGTTTTATATATTTGTTTATATATAGAGATGTATATCATATTTTAGATTTAAATTTAAATAAATAAATGGTTTAGTTTTGTTAACTAACCATTGGTCTATTTATTTATTTTTACCGAGTTTAAAGAATAAATATTTTTTCTAATAAATATATAATAATTTAATAACTTAGCATCAATAGGGTATTAAGGTATTGAAAAAAATAGAGAATATATTATATAGATTATAATATAAAAAAAAAATTATATTAAAATATATATATATAATGAATTATTTATTAAATAAAATTGTATATATTTATATATTATACATATATATATATTTATATTAATGGATTAATAATATAAGTAAATAAATGAATTAATTTTAATAAATTAACCTTGGATCTGTTTTATTTTTTACCTGGTTAATCTAGCTCCATTATTATAATAGTAATTTAATATTAATCCGTTAAAGGAAGTTTGACTGGGGTCCTAAGTGGAAAAGTAGCCGTTAGACTTTTTAGCCGTTTGAGTCTCTGCTTAGACTATTTAACACGCTGAACTGGATCTGTATCTTCAACTTGTCCTGACGATGAACCACACTAGTTGGTTCGAAACGCGTCGACAAATGAGTAATTATGTGATTTTGCCGAAAATTCTCTAAACAAATGTTATGGATCACAGAAGTCTCAATTCATTAAACATTCTTTCTGACAGTTTAAATTGACTTTTGTCTTATCCCCACCACATTTTTCTATGAATTAATTATAAATAAATTAAACCCTTTGGATGAAAGTCATACACATTCTATACTTATTATATGCATTATGATCCCACACCAATAACTTTGCCTATGTTTATGTTAAACCAGCATATATGATGCATTTCATTGTTTCAAAAAGAGAGTTATTGAGATATTCCTCGATGAATTGTCTTTTGGCCTCTGTTGAATGGTTCCCTCTAATTACATAATATTTATATTCAAAACATCGTGTCCTATCAAATGTCTCTTTGTTCGAAACTTGATTTGGATCAACAAGAATCACATGATCCACCACATGTGCTTATGGATTGTATCTGAACAATGTTTTCAAATTATGGACATGTAGGTGATATGTCTTTCTAATTTGATATTGAGATTGTCCTTAATTTGGCCTATAGAATTAGTTGACATTAAATTGAAATGTTTTGCCACCATTAATTAACTTGTTCTTCATCAAGTGATTTTGAATGGAATTTTGTTTTGTTTTAATAATGTCATCCTCTAAATCAGCACCCGGTGTTATGATTTCTCTGTTGCATTTAAAACTTTCACTTTGATTTTCGCTGTTGCCAATGATTTTTACAGATTGACCAACTTTTGATTTATTCTTCTTACTGATTAACATAACTTATTCTACATAAAAAAGCTCTTCATCATCAACTGGAAGAGAGACATTCGTGACCATTTTTCTTTTTGGTGTTTTATTTCTTTTATCTTTTTGAACAATAGTTCTAATCTTCTCTTGACTAATGGTAACATATTTTTCAGCTTTAGCTTTAGTTTCCACATCTTCAAAAACAACATGTTTAGCTTGACTAGATTGACCCACCTTAGGACTTCTTTGATGATCCCTTATATGTGCTATTGCAGTGTCATGAATTATTGCTCTTTGCTTCTTTCTCCTTTCTTCTTCTGTTTTTGTATGGAAACTACTGATCACATTCATAATAGTTGGCTCTAGATAATAAATACCCTCCAACATGATTGAAAGACTCTCAACAAAATCCTATCAAACAAAATACAATATTTCAATGTTCAATTATTTATAAAAATTTTAATGATCCTTACAATAATGCATAACACATAAATATAAATAAGCATACTAACAATGTTATTTGAAATGTTGGCTGTGATTTCTTCACACAACTATGTAGATTTTTCATATGTGTCATACTTGACTTTTAAGAGATGACATCTAACATTTTAATGTGTCTTTGACAATTTTGCAAGAACAAACATTGTGTGCATTTGGCACCAAACATGTCTCGTACTTTGTCCATCACCTCATATGGTTTACCAAAGTTAATCACACCACAATATAGATAGATATGTGTACCATCATCGCTTTCAATATTTTTAACATGCCATGTAAAATTTGTTTGATTTATTTCTCATGAATACCTCCATTCATAAATAATCTTGAATGTACTTGACGAGCCAGTGGTTTGAATTTTACAATATTTCTTAGTTCGAGTATGATCAACATTATTCATAGAGCATCCAACTACAATTTTAAATGATAAAATTGTTGTATTTGTTTTAGAAACATTCAAAAAGACCTTTTTTAATGCCATCTTCTTAAATATATATCATTAATTTAAGAAACACATTATTAATTAATAACAATTTAAAAAAATATAACGACATAAATTTTATTTTATTAAAAATATAAATGTAAATAATTATTAAATTTAATATGTTTAAAAAAATAATTTAAAAAACCATATAAAATTAACAATTATATATATAATATATATATATAAAACAAAAAAATAAAATTATAATAAATTATTATTATTATATTTTTAAATTCGGCCCTTTTAAATAAGTTATATTATCATTAATTTATAGCCTGAATGACCCAGGCCCGCTCATAGGCCTTCGAACCTCCATTTTAAAAATTAAAATAAAAATAAACTGACGTTTATTTTTATATTTTTTTTTTAAACCATTATTATTGTTTGTTTTAGGAAAATATTCAATGTAAAAAAAGATGGTTAATTTAAAAAGCGAATATATAGTTAAAAAAAATTAAAATTAATTAATCTCCTTTTTCATTTCGAAAAACTTAATAAATGGAATTTTTTTTTAATTTGGTATTTTGTTTTGTTTGTGTTTTGTTGGCATATTGAATTGTCCTGAGGTGTGTCAAACTAAAAAAATAAAATAAAATCAGCGCTAAAAATATATATATTAATTTTTTCTTATAAATTTATAGATTTGAAGTGGGTGTGTGTTTGTTTCGTCTTCTCCCCTATATAAATAACTAAAAATAGAGTTTTTTTTTTTGTGGTTGCGTGAATATGATAGTGCAAAAAAATTCGAAAAAAGAAAAACAATAAAAAATATAATAATTTTGGAACATAAAGACCATAAAACAACAAATTTTCCCCAAATTCCTCTTTATATAGTCAAAATATAAAGAAACTAACATTTCCAATCCAAAATCTCTCATTGAATATGTTATTGATGACAAAGCAACGCCTCAGCAAAATTTTTCCAAACTTTTTAACAAAACCCAAAAGATTTGTTTTGATGTGACGACTAACAACAATAAACATTATTATATAACAAAGATTATGTGATTGCTTTAGCGTTTTTCGAATGTGAGATTAAAATTAAAATTAAAATAAATTATATATAGTTAATATTATAGGTTTAGATTAATTTTATTCATTGTGGGATAAAAAATAAAATATTAATTTAGTTACTTAGTCATTGTTAAATAATTTAAATAAAAAAAATTGTTTAAATTTAGAAGGAATGCATTAAACGAAAATTTCTATGAATATTTTGAATAGAAAGTAGGGTGAAAATTTCCAAGACCAAAAGTTTAGTAATATGTTTTCAAGTAAATTTTAGAAGACACTTTTGGAAGGAAATATTTCAAAAGAAATTTTTGGAGGTAAAATTTTCACCAAAATTTTTTGGGGGGAAAATTTTCAACGAAATTTTTTAGGGGGAAACTTTGGAGTGAAATTTTCAATCTCCAAACTATAAATTGTCATTGAGAGAAAATGCATTTGTATCATTCGACATCTTATAGTTGAAGGTCATGGATTCTTCTGATAGTGGAGTTTTTCTTTCTGCAACATCAACATCTTCGTCATGCAACAACACTATTTGTTTTGATGAATATAACATGAATTATTTTCACTATGAATAGAGAGACAACTTTTCCACTTGGTCTTAATCGCAAGGATGATGAGAACAACATTGATGAAGAACAACAAAAATAATTTCCTTTGAATAGAGAATCCATTTTTCCACTTAGTCCTAACCCTAAGGATTATGAGAGCACCATTGATGAAGGGCAGGATGAAGAATTAAATTTCCACTTAGTCCTAATCCTAAGGATTATGAGAGCACCACTAATGAAGTGGGGGATGAAGAATTTCCAGAGTCAAATTTTTTACATAGTCCTAATCCTAAGGATTATGAGAGCACCACTGAGGAAGGGGAGGGGGAGGATGAACAATTTCTAGTAAATAGAGATTCAAAGTTTCCACTTAGTCCTAATCCTAAGGATTATGAAAGCACCACTGACGAAGGGGAGGATGAAGAATTTCCATTAAATAGAAATACAAAGTTTCCACTTAGTTCTATTCCCAAGGATTATGAGACTATCACCCGATGAAGAATTTCCTGCAAATGAAATTTTGACTATGAATAGAGAGTCATATTTTCCACTTAATCCTAATCCTAAAGATTATGCAAGCACCACTTAAGAAAAGAAAGATAAAGAGTTTCTTGCAAATAATAATTTTAGAAGCATAAATGTGAATAATGCATTTTCTCTAAATGAATGTTTCAAAGACACTCATAGTGATGACGAATTAAATTTTTCAATCAAAGATTTCAAAACTGCAAATGAAAAAAGTAAAGTATTTTGTCCAAGTCAAAATTTCAAAAGCGTAGATGTTAATAGTAAAAAAATTCCTTCAAGTGAATGTGGTAATGAAATATTTATTTAAAAAAAATTATAATAAAAATTAAAATTTTTGAAAATGCATTTATTTTAAATTTGTGTTATAAAAAAATTTATTGAGGTGTGTTATAAAAAAATTTACATCTCAATAAATTTGATGCTCTAAGCTTTTACTAAATCCACAAGTTTAATTTTTTTGTTAAATCCATCGTGTCTTATACTTGTTTAGGAAATCCCTCGTATGTGTGTAGAATTTGTGTTTTTGGGAACAACACCAACTTTAACCTCCACATTCGACGATGCCATTGAAAACAGTAGGATGCCAATATCTGTTAGACACCGGCATTTAGCCAAGGGGAGGGGTTTACTTAAAACCCTAACCATCTAATAAAGCTACGGACGTAACCAGGGTTAACGGGTGGTATCAAATTAGGGTTTTTGATGTCAAAACCAACCAGAGATATTTGATACCTATATCGCTAGATCTGGTCATTGTTGTGCGAGGAAAGGAAGCAACCATGTCGAAGAGAGGTACAGATTCTAACATTTCAATCCAATTTGAATGAGTTCTGAATGTAAAATTTCTTATTCATTACAATCTGTCAACTGATATTATTAATGCATCCGTGCAGGGCGCGGAGGGAGCGCTGGAAACAAGTTCAGGATGTCACTGGGTCTCCCAGTGGCGGCCACGGTGAATTGCGCAGACAACACAGGTGCCAAGAACTTATACATCATCAGTGTTAAGGGAATCAAAGGTCGTCTCAACAGGCTTCCTGCAGCATGCGTCGGAGATATGGTCATGGCTACAGTCAAGAAGGGAAAACCTGATCTCCGAAAGAAGGTCATGCCTGCTGTCATTGTTCGTCAGAGGAAGCCGTGGAGGCGAAAGGACGGTGTTTACATGTATTTTGAAGGTATCTGTAGTACTCTTATCTATTTCTCTCTATTTGTTCTTGCAATTCAGTCTCGGAGTAATGGATTTTATTTTATTGTTTTAACGGGTCTGTAAACCGTGTTTAGGGTCCATGGAATCACTTGGACACCATGTTGAATCCAGTTGAATAAGGGATTTTATTAGATGGTGACCAGTTACCTCGTTATGCGTTTGAGTTTCGTTTTATTTTTTCCACATTATGGATGCCAAATACGGCCTCAGAAAACAGACGGAAATTTTGCTTCTCGGTCTTTTGAAGTTTTTGTTTAACATGAACTATATAAACAATCTATATTTTCGTTTCTCTTTGAAACGACAAAGTGCTCCTTATTATCGCTCGGAAGCAAGCGCGCGCTTTCCTATTCTAGGAATATTATAATGGGATGTAGGTACTCTACAATACTCAACGAATATCCTCTCGGCTAAAAACCTCTAGATGGGGGTCTCTATTTTGCCAAAATCGTCGAGGACTTCGATCTGCACCAACCTTTTAAAACAGCTTGTTCAGAGGCTAGATAGTCCACGAGGGTTATGGAACGCTGCCGCTTTATCAATATGCAACTTGCTGTCGACTATAATGTATGCTTTAGATTGATAACTCAAGCTGATCACTGTTTACCTCTAAGCTGCGTTTTCCAGTTATCTTACATGAGCGAATATTTGGTCCCAAACTGCGTTTTCCGATAATTTCAAGCAAGTCGTGGAAAGTCTTGCTCTGGATTTTGGCTGATTTCCAGTCCGAGGAATACCCTAAAGTTTCGTGATCACAAAACGATAAGAAAACATGTGGTTTTTATTGGCACCGCTGGAAAACGAATATGTGTTTGGGGTGTCAGAAAACATTCATTTTTAACATTGATTTTTCTGGTAGTTAACAATAAGTGAACTTTCCAACAAGTAAATGATAATAACATAGTATAAATGGCGTTCTTGGGCATTTTTTAAAATTTGTTGGGCATTTTTTAAAATTTGTTGTGCCAGCTGTGTAAGTACATTGTTGACATTGGTACAGTGACTGGTTCTATGGCACATTGAATGTTAAGATGCTAATAGAAATTTACTGTTCTTTGTCTCATTGTCTCAACAATTACGATTGAAAGGAGATCAGTAAACAAGTAGATAATGCCTGATCTGTAAACATTTTAAAAGAGACGGGATTTTTTTGAAGTAGAAATGTACTTGAAAATAATTCAATGATAAGAAACATATATGATCTTCCTGACAAACAGATTTTACAGTAAGGTTTCCTGTCTGCTTATACAACGTTATCTTAACAGTAGTTAGAACCTCCACACTAGACAAGTTGAATAAAACTGAATAAATCAGAAGCTTTGATAGAATGGAGTGTCCAGATGCATGCAGGATCATTAGTTTACCACATTGTTCTATAGTAGTAAAACAGATTAGAATTAGAAGATTCACGACACAGAACAACTTTAACAGATGAGTAAATTCTTTAATCTATAGAAAATGTCATACCCTGAAATGTTAAGTTATTCTATCTCGCACCTGGTACTGGCTGCAGGGTATACAAACTTTATTCTGTCTAGTGTCTGCCTTAGCTGGACTACATCTTGTAGCTGGTGCTGATCTGTCTTATGCATCCTTCATTGGCCAACAGGTTAGGATGACTATGCTGTTAACATGGTATTGATGCCCATGTAGCTTTGTATTTATCTTTTCATTTTATTTTAAAGATCTAATTACAGATCAGACTTACTCTTTCTATGCCGATGGCCACCATCGACTAGTTTGAAATCTTTACACTCCACATTCTTATCTTGGGACTTGTGGCTATTGGATAGCTGGTTCTTTTGGCTCTAGCCCTAAGTCTGGCTCTTACATTGGCCTCTGCTCAGACTCTTTGCCTTAACTCAGGCTCTGGTTCAGGCTCAATGTTGGGACCTGTGGGTATTGGATATTTGGCTCTGGTTCTAGTTTTAGCTGTAGTTCCGGCTCTTGCTTCAGCCTCTGCTTGGACGGTTTTCCTTAATTCGGCTCTGGCTTTGGCTCAGGCTAAATCTTGGCTCTGTTTTCAGTTTTGTCCTTACATCTTTGCATCTGTCTTTTTTCTAGCTGCCAGACAGTCTTCTGCCAGGTAGACATTTTACTATTGGGAACTTTGACCCAACTGTTTCTGTGAAATCTGAAACGGTTATTAAATATTGTCTTCATTTTTTATTTTGAACTTTTTTTTCCCAATTAATATGTACTCAAAAGAATGTTGGGGACTTCAGAATAAAACTGAATACGTCAGAATCTTTTACAGCATGAATGGAGTGTTCAGATGCATACAGGAACATTAATTTTCTCAGATCACAGTCCATGGGAACAAAACAGTACAACAGTAAGATTCATTGTGCAATTGCAACAGAGGAATAAATCCTCGAGCAATAGAAACTGTTACGCAGAGAAATGTTACAGTGTTCTATGTTGTGCCCAAACAGTGGCAGCAAAGTTTCTAAACTATATTCTGTGCTGCATCCTCTTGACTCAAGCATCTTCTAGAGTGGCTCTTGCAGCAGGTGGTATGATCTCTTGTCTACATTCAATCCTTTGCTTTCTAAAGAACTAAAGGAGCCCTAGCAAGCCAAATCTCTCTTTCCACAATCATATAGGATGACTGAGCTGCTAATGTGGCATGAATGTTTACATAGCTTTGCTTTTCTCCTTTTTTCCTTTGCATGATTATCTCTAGTTCTAATTACAGATAATCCACGTGCACATGATGTATACAATTACAAAATCATCAAGCAACATATTTGGATTCTGCAAGCATTTCTCAAGGAGTTTTCATTTTTAGTTGCTGTATTTTAGATGCTTAGGTTTCTTATCTAGCTGGAGATTCCAGCTTTAAGGATACATTTTTTAATGAATCTATTTTGATGTTGCTTTGTGTACTGAAAAATATAAGTCAATTGTTGTGTACGATGAATTACTGTTCACCTCTTTTTTCTGTTTTTTTTTTTCCTGCAGACAATGCTGGAGTAATAGTAAATCCGAAAGGAGAAATGAAAGGTCAGTACATTTTAAGTTGTTGGAATTTTTTATCTAAATATATGTAAAGCAAATACCCAGGTCTAGTGAGAAGTGTTAATTGTCGCCCATTAAATTTATGGAATTGTATAAATGGTATATGCATCATCATAAGCCTTTTCCTGCGGATACGGCTGCTATGGTTCTGCACGATTATGTTCTTTCTGCTTGATAGGTCCTTTTATTTGTGCTTATGGGAACTTTCCATTGTCACAGGATCTGCTATTACAGGACCTATTGGCAAGGAGTGTGCTGATCTATGGCCCAGAATTGCTAGTGCTGCAAATGCTATTGTCTAACTGGGGACTGTGTGAGGTGCTTGAGTGGTTCAGATGACTTTTGACTTTCTTGAATTTACACAATTCTTTATGACGTCTTAGCTGCTAGGCTTATATATTATCAACATTTTAAAACCTTTTTGGGCATTTTTTACAATGTCATCCTTATTTCAACAACATTGTTGGACATAAGGTCCAGTTTTTGCCTGTGTCAATATTATCTTGTCATCTCCAAAGGTTTTTACGTGAGAAAATTCCCATTTTCGGTTTACAATTTTTTTTCTTATCAATGTGTATTTTGTTGGTTTATTAACAGATTTGGCTTTGTACCTTGGCCTTGAGATTTTTTTGGTGGCGGGGTTTTAGCGGCTGAGTTTTTTCTATTATATAAAGCCCTATTTAGCAGTTTTGTTTGTTGATAGGTTACTTTACATTTAATGTTTGGTAATATCTATCCATATTCATATACATAGTTTCTCTCATTTATCAAGAAGGGGGATTATATTTGTGTTTTTACTTGGTTTTTCTCATATATCACGAAGGGGGATTTTAAGGGCTGTGTTTGCATAGTTCTCATATATTGTGGCATATACATAGTTCTTCTCATATATCACGAAGGGGGGTTTTAGCGGCTGAGTTTTTTCTATTACAAAAAACCCTATTTAGCAGTCTTGTTTGTTGACAGGTTACTCTTACATTTAATGTTTGGTAATATCTATCCATATTCATATACGTAGTTTCTCTCGTTTATCAAGAAGGGGGGTTATAATGGCCTTTTTACATAGTTTTTCTCATTTATGAAGAAGGGGGGTTATAATTGTCTTTTTATATAGTTTTTCTCATATATTGCAAAGGGGGATTTTTGTGGCTGTGTTTTTTCTATTATATAAAAAGCCCTATTTAGTGGTTTTGTTTGTTCACAGTTTACTCTTTACATTTCAACATTGGATGCTAGTATATTATGATATTTTGTGTGTCTGCGTGTTGGCTGTTCTTTTAATACGAATTTTTAAAATATCATTTGTTTGTTTTCAAAAAATTTAAATATAGAACTCTGTTCATAGATCAGCACCTTGTACATCCATATTTTGTATGTCTTCATTTTGGTTATTTTAATATGATTTTTTCTTTTAAATATCATTTTCTTTTAAATTTTTTTAAATATAGAACTGTGTTCATAGATCAGCACCTTCTACATCCATATTTATGTAGTGTCTGAAATCAGGACAGCTACATTCCACACTTTCTAAGTCCAAAAAATAGAAATGCATGTATTTTCATAATTTTATACTGGCTCTGCAGATATAGTCTTAGAACAGAAACATAGCAAAAATAAAACATATTATTTGAATTGTGATGGATGATTAACTTGCTGGACTTGGAATTCATGGTTAAAGTGCCGGATTGGCCTTTGCCTGTACTTGCCTCCTCTTCCAAGCACAGATGCAGAGCCTAGAGAACATTAATAATGATTTCCAGTCAGCTAGCTACGAAGTTTCCTGTTTGAAAGTACCTCCTCAGAAACTGGTTGTTGTGCAGCTGAGTAAAGATTCTCCTGTAATGTTGTAGCCTTTTCCTCAGAACGGGTACTCTGCTGGTCATTTTGCTCAGATTTGTCCCTCATTTTATCCAAGGCCTATTATAGCGTAGTAGATTGTTCGGTTTCTTTCAGTTGGAGGAGCTGACATCTAGCTGGGCAGTAGTGGTAGAATACTCCCGCTGATCCATAAAATCAAAGGGATTTGGCTTCTGCTGCCTTTTTCTGGTGGGTACTATTGTCTTTCTCGTTCAAACCTTAAATGGAATTTGATCCAACACAACACTGAGGTTTAGTCTTTTTGAAAACTGCTCCTTTAACATTTTGAGTTTAGATTAGTGATAATGAACTCCCAAGGGTATAAATTTCATACCCGTAACAGTATAGGAAATGATGGATGGATCATAGGTTTCCGAGTTCATAGGGGGAATACAATTTTATGTTTAGATAGTTTGACCAATTGAGTCTTTTATCTGTTGCCTAGATTACAGTGTTCCAAGTTGGATAATCTCGACTTCACGGAAGGTTTTAGAAGCATATCATGTCTCAAAATGCCTCTTAACGGATTTGTCTTTGGCTGAGTAGCTTTTTGACCTTCAATCATATCCGGAGCATGATGCTTAGAGGGATAAATAACGAAGTAGCTTTTTGACCTGAGCAAGATGGTTAGAGGGCTAAATAACGAATTAAGGGTCTTTTTTCTGTGCCTTTCGAAGCACATCATCTAACGGGAAAAGCCTCTTAATGGGTTTGTTTTTAGCTGATTAACTTTTTGACCTCCAATTATATCCTCGTGGTTCTCATGCGGCTGAATAGTGTCCAATTCAACCTCCTCTTCAAATGAAATCAATGTACATATTTGTCAGCGATCAATAATCAACTAGCTCTTCAATAATCATCCTCATACTCACTATTATGGGTAACAAGCTTTTATGCATAGCCTTAATGAAGTATGAAAATTGACCAAAATCGGCAGGCTTGAAATCAATAGTATACCTAGCTAAACGCTTGGTGGCTTAATTTCTTGGGTACAGCTGTGATGTTAATAACATTAAACAAATTCTTGAGAGTAGGTGTCATGTTGACAATATTGAACAATTTGTTGAACATATCCAAAAGGTCATATTTGTATTCTTTCCCTCGGTTCACAATCAGTTGAGACTTTCCAAAGACTTTCAAGAACCAAAATTAGGACATCATACGTTGTGATATTGCTAGTACATTCAATTTCAATTTCCAGTGAAACCATAGTGGAACACTTCCATTTAGGGGAATCAAGAAGAATGAATGCCCCCATTTTCATACATGTTATATGCTTGATCAAACCTTAGAATGTAGGTCAAAGGGATTAGGCTTACCTTTTTTGGACATCAATATCTCACAACCCTTCGTTAATTTATAATTGAGTATGTAGTTCCTAGTGTTATTAGAGGATTAGGCTTGCCTTTTTTGGACATCAATTTCTCACAACCCTTCGTTAATTCATAATTGAGTATGGAGTTCCTAGTGTTATTAGAGTTGTAAGAATAAAAGTTGGATAAGTTCTTTGGATTATAAAGAGTGTAAGTCATACAATTATGGATATGAAGGATTTGCTACTCAAGATTAAATATAGAGAGGAGGGTTACAGTTTATTTACGAAATTTCTTGGTGCAATTTTTGGTGCATCATCCTAGTGGTTAGTAGGTAAGCTTCAAATGGAATTTTATCTCGGAGAACTATCGCATTGGCAAATGTGATAATAGTTTTCATCGGAGGATTTGTAGGCGGGTATATACAGTTTTGGGATTCTCCTTGATTCCAAGAAGTATGATACATCTTTGTTAAGTAGGTAGTGTAAGGTTGGGGGACACTCATCAAGTAGCTCAACGCATTGCGAAGGGTTAAGTCTTGTGAGATTTTTACTCAGGTATGGTATGTTGGGGATGTTAATCAACTAGCTCTGGTATGTTGGGGATGTTAATCAACTAGCTCTTCAACACATCACTCGTAGTAAGTTGGGAGATTTATACTCTTGTATGTTAGGGTTTGGGGAATTGATTGCCAATAATTATGATTTATTTTCCTTATGTTTACATTGGGGCATGTTGATCAGTTAGCTTTTCAAGTCATTGCTCATGGTATTCCTTGTAATAAGGAGGGTAAGGTCTTATCAGTTAGCTTTTCAAGTCATTGCTCATGGTATTCCTTGTAATAAGGAGGGGAAGGCCTTATCAGTTAGCCTTTCAAGTCATTGCTCATGGTATTCCTTGTAATAAGGAGGGGAAGGTCTTATTATATAGCACACCCTTAAGTTTATGGAGGATCTTGTTCTTTCATCCTATTTTTCTTTGGAGAACATTGTGGTTTTTGTTTTTTTTCAATGGTGGATGCTTTTTAACAAGATTTTCAGTGCAAGGAGCTTGCTTGAAAGAAAGAGTGGGATATTTGTGTCGGCATCGTGAATGTTGTTGGGCCATTCAAGAAGAGTTTATTTTTTTGGGTGCTTCAGTTTATCCTGTTTGACGAAGTCTAGTGGGTGAGGGAAAACAATCCACATCATGTTATGAGATTGAGATTGGAAGTTAGTCATGTGATAGGCTCGTTTCACACCTACTTGTGGTAGAATAATATAGGGAAAGAGTGTTTATAAGGGATGGTGCAATGGTTTTATAAGATTTGATCTCATGGAAGTCGGTGAGTATTGAGCAGCGTCATGATTTTAATAAGGAAAACTATGGTTTTGATCATCTCAACATTAAGATTGAAAACTTTAGTTGTACCTCTTTTTAGATTGACACAAGCTACATGGAGACATGTTAGATTAAAAATGCTGGACTATGAACAACACAAAAATTGGATGTAGACTCCAAATCAATTACGACATAGAAGAGCTATTAAGATAAACTATAGAGAGAACACAAGAAGCTCACAACAAAATAAAATTGGATGTAGACTCCAAATCAATTACGACATAGAAGAGCTATTAAGATAAACTATAGAGAGAACACAAGAAGCTCACAACAAAATATGAAACAATACCAGAGCCAAAATTATATTTTGTATTACATTTCTTCACAAGCCTTATTGACTTTGTAAGAGCAACTAACAATCATTTGTTTATATAGGCATGGTTTATATAGGCATGGCTTCTCTAGAGCCTTCATCTTTAGTTTTTTCTAGAGTATTCAATATCTTTAACTACTTATTAACAAAATTGGTCCAAGGAAACATACGTGTTTTGTTAAAGAAAAATCAAGGCCGTTCATTTGCTTCACGCCTCAACATTCTCCCACTTGAAGCTAAATGAAGGCATATGTAGACAATCCTTGCTCCAAGTCTCTGTATCAAGTTTACTTTGAGACCTTTTTCTAGAGTATTTAATATCTTTAACTACTTATTAATAAAATTGGGCAAAGGAAACATGTTTTGTTAAAGAAAAATCAAGGCCCTTCATTTGCTTCACGCATTAACATTCTCCCACTTGAAGTTAAATGAAGGCATATGTAGACAATCCTTGCTCCAGCTCTGTGTATCAAGTTACTTTGAGACCTCCCAAGCTTTTACATAACTCATGCTTGTCTTTTGGAAATATCTTGTTATGCATATTGGGCAAGATTCTTAGTTGTATGACTCTTCAAATTGAAATGTTCTTCCTCCAACACCTAAGGTATCCAATGGTACCTAAGGTTAATGAGCTTGGTTTGTGAATGCAATGTTGGATTCTTTGCTAAATACAATACAACACTTTGACTATCATAATGCAACACATATTTGTATTGTTTTATTCCTAGCTCCCCAAGGAATTGTTGCATCCACAACATTTCTTTGCAAGCCTTTGTTGTGACGATGTACTCTGCTTCAGTTGTGGAGAGAGCTACTATTTTTTATAGCCTAGATACCCAAGACATTGCAACACTTGAAAATGTGTACAAATAACTTGTGGTGGACTTTCTAGTGTCAGTCATATCTGCATCTTTAAATCTTTAAAGCACAATACCATTGTTGCCAAAACATAAACAATAATGATTAGTACATTTGAGATACCTCAAAATCTATTTTACTACTTGCCAATGTTGTTTGCTGTGATTAGCAATGAATTTGCGCACAATATCATTGTTGCCAAAACATAAACAATAATGACTAGCACATTTGAGATACCTCAAAATCTATTTTACTACTTGCCAATGTTGTTTGTTGTGATTAGCAATGAATTTGCTCACTACTTCCATTGCATGTGCAATCTTTGTTCGTGTACATATCATGGCATACATCAAGTTGCTGACTGTTGAAGTATAATAAACCCTACTCATTTCTTCTTTCTCCTTGTCATCGCAAGGACATAAATTAGTGCTTAGCTTGGCATCCTTCATGTTATAATTGTCAAGCACCTTTCCAAAATAATTTTGATAGAGGCAAATTGACTTGTAATTATATTAAACTTGTTTAAATGCTCAACCACTGAAGCACCTTCCTTCATCTTGAGATTGTTCAACTTCTTCATCAAGAAAACTTTGTTCAATGTCGTGTTTTTTCTTATATAGATAATGTAGTTTTTTCCATTGACCTTTTGAAATGTTCTCCCCACTGACGTTAAAATATACATTCTTTGCTAGACACTGACGAATTGTGGTGATGACCTTTCTGTTTAGTTAATTCCAATATCTGTCCATCATCAATAAGGGATTTTTCGCTACTCCCTCAGTTGTAAAATAATATCCTTTAAAATCAATAAGTCCTCCGTCCGCACTTCCCATGGAAAAATTAGCCATGTTTAATTTTTCCATATCACTTAATGTCACCATCTCTATGCTCGTAGCTCTCCCCAACAATAACCTGACACCAAAAATTAAAAAGAACAACTTGTCGCTCTGATGCTAGTTGTTAGATTAAAACTGATGAATGACTATGAACAATCCAAAAATTGGATGTAGACTCCAAATCAATTATGGTAGAAGAGCTACAATATTTAGATAAACTACAAAGAGAAAACACAAGTAATGCCACAACGGAAAATGGAACAACACATAAGAGCTAAAATTATATTTTTATATTACACCTCTTCACAAGTCTTGTAGAGCAGCGTGCCATCACTTGTTTACAATCACTGCTTTATATAAGCATGATTGTCTAGAGTCTTCATCTCTAGATTTTTCTAGAGTATTTTATGCCTTTAACTACTTTTTAACAAAATGGGGCAAAGTAAACATCCAGAAATCT
The DNA here is from genome assembly GCA_000404065.3 of Pinus taeda. Taxonomy (NCBI): domain Eukaryota; kingdom Viridiplantae; phylum Streptophyta; class Pinopsida; order Pinales; family Pinaceae; genus Pinus; species Pinus taeda. The sequence continues at coordinate 170,241 of APFE030408972.1, read as the reverse complement.
GTCTTATATGTGAGTTTCTAAAATACTATTTATGCTTTGTTTGGGAGCTCTTAGTGGTCGAAACACCTCGTCGACACTCTCTTTCAGCGTCTTCCAACGGTCTTTGGAAACTTGGAGACCCTTCACGCCTTAACAAGATGTCTCCACGCCTTAACAAGATGGCATTTAGTTGAACATAGGAATAAAATTTACATAGAACTAATTCACATTCTTAAATCTACCAATAATCAGGGAGGAAATTGATGGATTTAATGCTGGAAAAAGAAGCACCAAAAATCAATTAAGGAGGAATATTGTATCAATAAAGGATGTACCCAAATTTTTGGACGGAAGATTAAGCAAAAAGGAAAAGACTTGTACTCGTGGAATGGAAAGGAAGCCCAACTATTTAGTGGAGGTTAGAGGAGGTCATGAGAATGGAAAGGAGGCCCAACTATTTAGTGGAGGAGGTCATGATAATTAAAGCTTATTACTTTGTATGTTGTCTCGACCAAAGTCAATTTTATTGATAAAAAGTGCTCATGTCGACCAAAGTCAATTTTATTGATAAAAAGTGCTCATGTTTTTATTGATAAAAAGTGCTCATGTTGAGAAATATAGAGTGACGAAAGAGAAGCATGTTAGAAATAGAGTTACGAAGGAAGAAAGTAGGAGAGGGTAGCTTTGAAAACCTATAAATTACTAAAATAAACTGAAAATTGTAATACAATCATGAACAACAATGCAAGTTCACAACTCATATACCAAATTGTAACAATGTTACGCACCTTTTAATACACAATCGTTTTTGTCTTAGATGTACAACCAACAATAACAATAGGTCTGATCTTTCCTCAGATTTGAAGTATGCATCATCAAATCAAATTTATATTCCATATAAATAGATCTAAGCATTCAAGCAATGGATCGCAAATATATCCCAGCTTTTCTTTGCACATCCAGGGATCGAAATAGTACATCTACTTATATTGCTTCATTAGGTAAGCAAAAACACAAAAATGCGTAGAATGGTATCCTCGAAACCCTTCTACTTCTTGCAGATGAAATTCTTTCCAGAATTCTCATGTTAAGTATGCACATGTTTGCCAATATATATTTAGGATTGGTTGATGGTTCATTTTTTGGATCCAAACTTTTGAAAGGATAGATTAGAGAAAAACGACATGAACAACTTCAATAACCAAGGTGGGAAGGGAAACATGATGTATTAGATCTGTGGTAAGTATTGTACATTGAGGAGGTTCTATTTAGTGGTTTCTATTGAATGAGGGATCACTAAGCATTTACCACTAGTTTACATCCATCTTAAATGTATATCTACCAAGTGCCAAGAGAGATCAAATTTAGAGTTAAGATGGATTAAGTTAGTACTCTGGAATTGCATAATGGATTTCTTCAAGCCTTTAAATAGGCTTTATCATAACAAATTCCATGGACAAATACCATGGACTTGTAAACCATCATAGGTAAACCCATTAGATGACTAATTCAAATTTATCTTAATAATAATTATTTTTTAATTTCAATTTAATTTATTTTTTTATTTTAAATGTTTGACTTAGTCAACATAACATTACATAACATTTTACAACATCACTACCATACTAGAGTGTCTCTCGACACTCCTCGATGAGGGTGAGGAACGAGGTGATGGAGCAAAACTTAAATGATGAAAAGTGTCGAAGACGTGGAGCGAGAATTCATAAGTTTTGAGAATATATGAAGTTTATTTATATGGTTTGGTTGGTCGTGGGTTTACACGGTTGGTTTATGGTTATGGGTAGTGAGTCGACGGGGGAGTTTTAAATCTTTGGAGTGCAAGGTGGCTACTTGCTGCAGCCATACCTTGGCCTATATTGTGTGGGAAGCTCAATAGGGATTCACAAACTAATGGTGGTAATCTACTTTACGAGGTGGCCTAGGGAATAAACATTTGGGACCCTAGTCTACTTCAGGAGGTCTTGTGTGTGGAGAATGAGAAAGAGCACCATGCCTCTTATTAGTAGAGGTCATAGTTTCTCGGCAAGGTAAATCACACCATATATTTTTAAATGCTGAATAATATAATTTTAAGATGTTTGATTTAATAATTTTAAAATGATGATTTATAAAAGTATATGACGTTGATTTATAAAAGTTTAGAAATAAATGTGAGTAGTTTTTACTTTATGTATTATTTGATTTGGATTTAAAATTAGATATGATATTTAATATTTTGTTTTCAAAAAATCATTAGAAAATAACCACAATTTTATATCAATAATTTGAGTAAGAATTTTATTTTGGAGATTTTTATCAATCATTTTTTTTTGTTTTTTGTTTTTGTTTTTGTTTTTGTTTATATAAATTGAGAGGGTCTATAGGCCTCAAGAGTTTTCATGCTATATGTAATAGCCTAATCTACATACATAAACATAGAAATTCATTAAATAAATATATGTTTATTTTGATTCCAAAATCCACGACTAGTGTGATAGACTTACCCACAAGGTGAATAATCTACTTACTAACAATACCATGAACCATTGAACCTCTCTAATCTTGCCGAACACAACTAATGTGTGAGGGAAGGTTCTCCATCCAACAACATGCTTAGCTACACTGTATATTTATACAACTGGCAACTCCCTATCCCTTAATCAACTACAATTCTAGCTCTTCATAACCTTGTTGTCAGATTGCCCTTAGCTAAAATATATCATTTTTTCCCTCTTCTCCTTTCTCCATTCAAAATATGTCATTTTCTACCTGTTCTCCTTTCTCCATACCTGTTAAAGAACTCTATTCCTAGGATTTGCTTGCCATTTGTAATTCTTATCTTGTCTAAACTTTTCTCCTTTTACATATGTTAATGTTTTTTGTTTGTGTTTTTGAATATTAGGTAAGTGGTTGTTGTTATTATTATACATATTTAATTAATTAATTTTTTGATACTCGTTTATTTAATATTATTATCATTTATTTAATAATAATATGGAGCATTACACAAGGATTGATAAAAAATGTGACAAAAGGTCATTTTGGCTATGATACCAAATGAAATGAACATTGGTTGATTTACAAAGGAATATCCAACATCCTAAGAAATATAGATTGAAATTCATATAGATGTTTAATTATTAAATAATGAATAATAAATGATAGCAATGTGTATATAATATCATGTGACAATATATCTGTTTGCATTGATTTATAGAGGAATATCCAACATACTAAGAAATATAGGTTGAAATTCATGTAGACATTTAATAATTAAATAATGAATAATAAATGATAGCAATGTGTATATAATGTCATGTGACAATATATTTATTTTCATTGACTAATTAAGATGGTTGATGATTCATGTGGACACACCATTTCAATTATCATTATTATTATTTATGGATGCATATTTATATATTTATGTTCCTTACGTGTTAACTTATATTTAAGTTTTGGTATTGACACATTCGACAACCATACTAAGCAACAATGCCCTCAATTTCTTTTTGCTCATCTTTTCAAGACTACTTGTATGGATGTTGACCTTTTTCTTGAGTATATCTTGGTTAGACATGATTTCCAAGGTCCTGAAACTTTAGTTAAGTTTCAAAATTGCCCTACCCCTCCATGGTGTAACTTATGTGATATTTATGTTCACTACATGTTGTTAACTTATATTTAACTTTTGGTATTGACATATTTGATAACCATACTGGGAAATGATGCCCTCAATTAATTTTTTCTCGTCTTTTCGATATTGATTGTATGGATGTTGACCTTTTTCTTGAGTATATCGTGGTTAGACATGATTTCCAATACCTTGAAACTGTAGTTGAAAATGCCCCTACCCTTCCATGGTGTAACTCGTGTGATGAATATCATGATACCTTTACTTATGAAGGAATCTTGGGAGTTAAGAAGCAATACAGAGAAACCCCAAGATTCTATCTTATAGGAGCCGAGAATGTCAATAGGGTAATTTAGTAGAGGAATTTTTATTTGATGATTTTTAGTTTGATGGATACATTTATTAGGAGAATGTTGTGATTCATATGAACTACACTCTATTTGATGCATGTTTAAGAACTCCAAATACTACATTTGCAAGTCTAATAATTGATATTGAATCCAATTCCTTACTAGAGCTTAGGTTTACCAACAAGTTTTACTATGACTATTCTATGTTTTCTCATGAGAAAGAAGTAGTACCCTAGAATCTAGAAGGTGATCCTATTTCTCTCACTTCCTCAATTGATGAGGCTTGTGACCCTAATCTATCGATCATATAACCTTAAAACAATGGGCCAAAAATACTCATTAAATCTCAAAAGGGGCCTACATCTAATTTCATGTTTAGAAGCTAGTCATGAATGTCTTCTATTTGATGAGAAACCTCCCTTGTATTCTTTCAATTCAAAGATTTCATAGAAGATCTATTTGCTGATTGGGACACAATTGATCATATTGATAAACCTAGATTCTCTTTGCATATGCATAGTGATATGAGGACCTTGGACCTTTTTCTATGAAACCCCTTTTCCTACACTTATCTAAGAGATTGAAAAGAAGTGAAAAAACATTGGAAATAACCATCTTGATGCTTTCCCTTTCGATAATCTTAGAGCTTGGATAATATTTTGCAGATAGAGGATAGGGCCTATGAGATTATAATAAACAATGACCTTATCCCCAAACACTGCTAGGGAGGATTCATATCTATAGAATCTACTTCTCATGTCATGTCATAAAGCTTGATTTATAAGTGGAAGTGGGGGTGGTAGGGAGAGAAGGGTGGCGGTGTATTTTCATACAATAATTTTTTCCTGCTGTGAAACTCTAATATCCCTTTAACCATTGTTCATTTAGATAAATCTAAAGAAAATTATCAAAATAAAAGCCCAAAAATAAATTTTGAGCTTTGTGTTTGCTTATTTATGTTTTCTCCTCTGCATTTTGTTTTATGTTCTTTAGTTCTATTGCTTTGTTTTTCTTCTAGTTGGTTCATGGATTTTAAAATTTAGTTTAGTACTTGTTTTAGTGGTTTCTCTCAACTCAAAAAATATGTTTTCTGATTGGCTTTCTCTATTTGCTATTTAACTAATCCATCATAGATTTCGAACAAAATTAGTTGCACAATCATACTTTTACATGTTATTTTGGATGTTACATAGTTTTAGCATCTTCTTGTCCTTCCCATGCTTCACCCCCTTTTCAAAGCTATACTATGGCATTTGTGATGAACTTTTGTCTTTTCTAACATCATTACAAAATGTAATTTGTGATTGTGTTTTGAGTTTCAATTAACTGTTATCTAATCCCCGCATGTTTGTGTGCTATTATTCTACCAAAATAAGAGATTCCAAATTATGGCATGAACATAATTAACATTCAAAGTGTTGAGAAATCTATAGGGCAATAATTAGGATGATTTCTCTATTCTTGATAAATGCTTTTGATGTCTTTTTACTTTTTCTTTCTTATTAGCTTCTTCTTTTATTATTATGTTTGTTCTTATCATAAAAAAATTACCAAAACAAGAAGAACAATAGTACACAAGAACATAGGATATAGTCTACAAACCAGGGCCAAAACCTCTCCACTTGAGAGGAAAAACCTGTAATCTCTTCGCTTCTTATAGATTCTCCAATTGAAAAATTCCAAGACCTCTAGATCAAGACCAATACCCTTCGAAGACCAAGTCCGACCTTCTTGATGATGTGCTTCTTTTGTCTAAGTCAAACCCAGTCAAATCTCTTCCAACAACACAACTTCGACCCCTAACTTCAATTTTTCGACCTTTATTGCAGGTCTGAAATTTTCGGCCCCTGTAACTACCATTACATCCACATGTGTGAGTGAAAATTAGCCTTCTAAGTCCTAGCAGCTTCGCTTGACATGCTTCCTTGTCTAGGGCTAGAGAGTGACCTAGTAGGCTCCTCTTCTAGCAACTTCAATCTTTTTCTAGGAACATGAGAATTTTGACCTTGAAGTAGCAAACCCTAGCTTTTCTTTTTCACAGGTGTGAGAGAGAATTAACCCAAAAAATTCTTCCTTTGTCCTTCATCTTCTTCACTAACCTTTTTTCTCTTCTCCTTCATCCTTCATCTTCTTCGGTAACCTTTTTTCTCTTCTCCTTCGCTTAGATGATGAGAAGTGTGTGTGTTCAAGGGAGGTCGAGTTCCTTCCTTTATATAGGATTCTAAGGTGGACGAGGCTCCTCAAAATAAGGTGACTTCTTAGCTAGCAAATCGACTTGGTCTTGGAGGGTATTCTAACACTTTTAAATACAAAAATAATTCTTTTTACAGATTACAATGTGCTCGATGGGGTCTTCAACATGTGACAATGACTCTTTTGACTTCTTGGCCTAGGATAACCCCTAGAAGCACTCAATGCGTGCTTTATCTCTAAAATAAAATACTTTGAGAATGAAACCTATGCTTTAAAATAACCATAATAATTTTCCTTTCATTTTACAATATATAAGAATCAAAAGTACATTTCATATTTATGAAGACTGAAACTTGTTACACATTTTTCAACATAAAGTGGAGTTGCCATGTATTGGCCTTATTTTTGGTCAATAATATAAAAGTCCCAAAACATCACAAATTGATTTTCACACTCATTGTAACTTTTCTTAAATTAATTCTAAGATAGCTTAATCTAAAGTTTTGAAGCTACCAATGTCCTTTCTTTTCCTATGTCTCTTTAGCGCACTCTAAGTCAATTTTAGGTTCACCATTTAGGATTGTAATTATTTATTTGCATAAAAATGATGTTTTGAAGATTTGTTGGTGGCAATATTGGGATGTTTCAATTGTTCGGTTTATTTTACCTTAACATTTGATAGCTAGACTTTGGTAATGAGTTAGCAATTTCATTTGGACATTTTGGATTTGTTGACGGAAATATGCAACCAATTTTATTAATAAACTTATACAACCAATTGTTAATTGAGCTTATCTTGGGTTGTTTGGAGGAAGGAATGAAATCCTCGCCACCTAGGTTCAATTCTTGCAAATGACATGACAAATGTTGACAATATCAACAATATATGTATATACAACGTTGTACCAAAATAAAGGTAAAAAGAAAACAACTTAACTTATACAACCGACCACTTGTTTCAATTATGCTCTTATAATTTAAGCTTTAAATACAAATATAAATGATTGAACTAGAAATATCACATCACCCTAATTATTTTGTGTTTGACCTTAGAGATCATCATTTTATAAGTTTATCAGTTTCATGCCTTATAGGGGAGAGACTTCTATTGTTATACAAAGTCCAGTAGTTGTTATAGTACTCGTCCCACATACCCTACAAAAAATGACAAAAAAATTCACAATTAACATAAATATTTAATATTAAGTTATATAAGTGATTAATTATGTCCAAAATGGGCCCATATATTAATTGGGCTTACAAATGTCAAACACTAGCCTTTAGTTGGACAAGAAGGGCCAGAGAAGGGCAATCATTCTTAGGACCAAAGAGTCGCTACCTCTAGGTTTGATTTACAAAACAAGACATAATAAACTTGCAAACATTCCACCTAATCCTATCCAACAATACAACTATCACATCAAACCAACCCCAACGAATCTCCATTGGAGCAACTATGAGCAAGGATGGGTAATGCCTACACAAAAATAGGTAATATATGTGTTAGCCATAACTACATATATGTTCATTAATGCAACCCGCTCAAGGAAATAAATGACACTAGCCCATTAAATTCAAGAATTAATCACAGGAAAGATCAATGATCAACCATTGGATCACATCCAAATCAACCCACAACACACATTTGAATTTCAAAGATGGAAATCCATGTCAATCGTCCATACCAATCAAATTCAACAGTAAAAAACTATAAAACAACCTCAATCCTTATTGATTTGCATTTCAAAATTTCATTCTACTCAACTTCCGTTGGAGACATACCATCAGACACTGTGTGCACAATGTAATTAGGTTTCAACACTTTAATTTTTGTCTTTCTATATCCTACTAAGCTTGGGTTCCAATTTCAATCTTCCATTAATTTACAATATGAAGCTACTGTTTATGAAATTGCAGACAAAAATTAAACATTTATAAATCAACAAAGCCTGTTCATAATTGTAACCATTCCAAACAAATTCAACAATACAAGACGACTTTCATTTACAATCACATCTTAATTTAGAATAACACTTTCATGTATTTTTTTAGAAAAATAACAACAATCTCATTTACATGCCCAATTAACAGAAACTATGAATCAAATTGTCATTTTAAACAACATTCACTAATACAAAAGAAGATTAAGTTTCTATTGTTGAAACAACATTCATTGACACAAATAAATTTTATCAATATGTAGGTTGTTGCGACCATGCCATGAGTTTCAATTGTAGCTCGTACAAGGAACAGGAGGAGGTGAGGGACTAGGGGTGCCTAACTACGATACACTTCATCAGATGAGGAAAGGGTGGATGACGTGAATTCTCCTAATGCTCCCAATAATCATGTTGAGAATGGCCATGTGGTGGCAGATCTTGTCCCACCATCAATCTTTGGCTACAACTATGAATCTTACTATGGATGACTCTAGCTCTAGGCTCTGGAAGTTGGCTCTGGTTCAGGCTATGGCTCAAGATCGCTTGATAAATATTCAAAGAAAGTAGATAACCATAAATTCACCCCTATTATATATAAGGTAAGATGTACAACCAACAATAACAATAGGTCTGATCTTTCCTCAGATTTGAAGTATGCATTCCACAGTGTCTGATGGTATGTCTCCAACAATAACAATAGGTCCGATCTTTCCTTGTTTAGATCTAATACATCTTGTTTCCCTCCCCACCTTGGTTATTGAAGTTGTTCATGTCGTTTTTCTCTAATCTATCCTTTCAAAAGTTTGGATCCAAAAAATGAACCACCAACCAATCCTAAATATATATTAGCAAACATGTGCATACTTAACATGAGAATTCTTGAAAGAATTTCATCTGCAAGAAGTAGAAGGGTTTCGAGGATACCGCTCTACGCATTTTTGTGTTTTTGCTTACCTAATGAAGAAATATAAGTAGATTTACTACTTCGATTCTTGGATGTGCAAAGAAAAGCTGGGATATATTTGCGGTTCATTGCTTGAATGCTTAGATCTATTTATATGGAATATAGATTTGATTTGATGATGCATACTTCAAATCTGAGGAAAGATCATACCTATTCTAGAAACAAAAATCTTGCAAGAATAAAGATTCACCTTGGACATATCGCTTCCTAGAAATGGTCTTGAAAAGCTAAGAAGATATATTGGTCATACCACAAAAAATTTATCAGGTATTGACTTGTTTTTCACCAGCTACAAACTAAAATTAAAAAATGGTAATTAACATGAAAATATGATGCAAAATTGATTGGGAACCATGAGGGTTTCCATACCAAATTGTGAAAAAGAAGGAGCACGTAGGAAGCCAAAAAACTAGTGGCTCAAGCTATTCAATAGGTAGATATACCACTGCTCTGATACGATTATTGGAATGTGCAAATAGAATGGAAGAATAGGCGTGAATTACATTTCATTAAATATGATACACATATAAATAAAATATTTTGACAGTTGGATTTAAGTTCCAAAGTTTCTTGGACTTTAATAGCTATTCACATTCCACACCATAACCTTAATGGATTAGGTATCCAACATACATTTATATTTGATTTTCTTGAAAATACAATAATGGAAGTAAGAATACCTTTTATGTATTTTAGGCATCATTTCATACACTTACTGTGCATTTCTTGAACTCCATCACTAGGTATATATTAAGATCAACACAATGTTCACAAAACATCTTATTAAAAGTCTTGAATTTTTCATTTGTGAAATATATTGACACAAGACTTTGTTAGATATTATATATTTTTTTATCATCATAAAATATTTATGAGAGGAGAGTATGCCATTTATATATATACCTAAGTTTCTACATTATTTTTTCTAGATGTGCCATTGTTATTTTTTTACACTATTGAAGTCAGACAGGCAATGATTTCCATTGGTTTATGGTCTTGTTAGCATGTACTCTATGCTTATTTTCCATAGTTTGCTAAACATTCAACAGAACAATTAAATTTATATTCCAAATCATCATCTGAACTTGCAGTTCCTGGTGTGGGAATTGGCCACCTGAAATTTTTTGGAATTGAGTCTAAAACTTTGCTTCTTGAGTCATTGGCTTGATTTCATTTAACTGCTACTCCTATATGTCATGCAAGTAATCTGCAAACTATTGACATAAACTAGGCCTATGCCTATGCCTATATATATATATATATATATATATATATAGATATTCTTTATAGTCTCTTTAATGATGGTGCCTTTCATGGAGAAGAATATATGAAATGAAACATGGAAGGGATAGAAACACTGTAGAATTAGGAAACTAAATTGATTCAAATTGTAACTACTATAAGTTATAGAGATAAGATAGAGTGAACAATATTTCGTTTATCACCTATTCCAAAACGAATTATAAAGTTGATAAAATGTATAATAACGAAGGATATGCTTTAATATAATGTTTGCATTTAATTTGTAAATACATGCACATTTCTTATTCCTCAAGCTAAAATTATATATGCACATTTCTAAATTAGGATGATATTTAAAATATACTATCCTTTGATGAAGAAATAGCCAACATATCAATTTTTCAAAGGGTTTCGTATTCGTATTACCACTATGACTATAGGGAACATAAATTTATTCATTGCTATTGACATTTCGCTCAAGGTGAGGCCTTCAATGCTAGCAACGACCTTGGTGGAGGTTGAAATTGTTAGCGGCTATGTAAATTTCTTTGGAAGTAAATCTATATAGATCTAGTCATCATCTCAAATAAACTAGATAAAATCTAAATTACGTCTTTGTTTACATAGTATTTCATGTCACACTGATTACCCATTGAACTGCACCCCATGGGATAACACTCATTAAGATAAATAAATATAAAATATACGCTAATTAAATTAAAAATCATTAAGCTTTGAATTCACAACTAAATAGGCATAATTCCATGACTACTATCATACTAGTTGACCTAATTTAGAAGCAATTACCATACCCCTATTTAGATTTCATCAGTAAGTGACTAGAGATGAGTAAGGGTCAACATGGACAAATATTGAGCTAAATGAGGGCCACATTATTAATATTATTTTTCTAAGCATAAATATCTAAAGAGAAAATTCATACCACATGTATTGAAATTATAATAGGGGTTTCAATTAAATTAAGAGAAATTGTTCTTCAGGTACTTACAACCATAACCAACTAGTTATCATTTTCTTGATCCATACCTCCAACAATCCCTCTATTTGAAATGGTAAAAGCACCACCTCCTTCCACCAAATTAGCCAACTTCATCAAATCCCATTCTCTAGAACAATTGTGGTCTCCTTTTTCCTCTGAATAGTTCAAAGAAGTTAATATTTCGACAAACTTGGTTACATAAATTATCCATCAAAAGACTTGAATTCAGAGGATGTGGCAGTGTCCAACATAGACACTAAGTGGGCTAAATTCGGAAAAACACAGAGTTATGAGCTTGACATGCAAGCTGGAAAATCGAGGCCAACTTGGTTCGATACAAATACGAGAGGAAAATCAAGATGTAAATAAGATTTTGTATCTATTTCTCTAGCTACCCCATTTTATTTCACTAAATTAATGCCAATTTTGTAGGGACCTTGACCATTTCCCTACAATTTTCACACAAATGATTCTACGAGGACTATTACTAGTACATTTTTAATTCACCCACTGTGGTGAAGTAAAATTATAAGTGCAGACATAAACAAATTCCTCTATCCCGATAATGGGTCTAGCCACAACTGATACATTCAATGGATTATTTCCTTAGGTTAGATCCAAATAAGAGGGCCTACCTCTTAGTATGCTTATCTTGTTTGATGATGTCCTTGCTTTCTCGCTCTAGCTATCTTTCGCTTCCTTCTTCAAACACCTGAAACAAGTAAACAACAACAAACAACAACTGTGATAATAGACAAAATGCAATTCAGCCTATTTAACAAGTCAAGAAACATCAAGCAATGAATATGAAAGATGATAGATCATGTAGGAAATAACTAGATAGTTTCTTATATATTGAATCAAGAAGAGATTACAACCATTGCCTTGACGTTGTTGTTCTCCTCTGACAAGACCAAGTTCCCACACACTTCTGCTAGCATTCCATGATGGCCTCAACAACAATAGTTTTAAGGCTCTTCCCTTTACGCTTCACTCCAAACCAAATTCACACTTCTCCCTCACACAACTAGAGAGCTACAACTATGAATAGCTTGCTGTTTACTCCCAAACTTAATTAGCACTATCACACCAACATAGCTTGTGCTTGGGAAAAAGGGAGGTTTATATAGGATGAATGGATGGGAGATGGATCCTCTTTTCATGGGATAAGGTCTTATCCCTTGACATAGTTCCATCATTATAGGGGAAAGGATCCCAAACTGACATCCTCGACCCCATTCGGCCAAACCATTTACCATACTTCCGTTACGAAACTTCTAGAGCTGGAAGATTCGGTTATTTATTTAAAAAACTTTCCATAAGAGGGCCAGCGCGACTGGAACAAAGCTCAGTCGCTCCGGCCGGTGCTAGGGACAATGAAAATCCCTACATATCAGCGTGAAGAAGACAAGGGCCATTAGCGCCGGTCTTGTAAACTGGGCAAAACAGAAGTTTCAGGGGAAATGGTGCGAAAGGGAATTGATCTGCCCATGAAGAGGGACACAATGGGAGTTTCTTCATGGAGGGAACGCATGTAGGGTTCACTATAGAGGTCCTCCAGGATCAAGGAACGAGGAGTACAGGGATAGTGACAAAATGCTGTGTAACACCTACCCACCCTTTCTTTGAAAAAATCTACCAACTCTATGGCATAAGAAAGGCATGTCATTGTCATATTGCAAGTACTGAGATCATGCTGATTGGGTAGGGAGGCACCATGTGGCTATCACAACAACACAAAGATTGAACACATAAATTTTTCAGTAACCATGATAATGGTTAAGGTGTGTTAATTTAAGTTAAAACATGTCAATAGAACTATTCTCACTAAATTGGTTAGGGTGAGTGGTGTTGTGGCAACATGTAATTTCCCCAAACCAACTTCATTTAAACTGTATATAATTCAATAATGATATCAAACATTGAGACAATGTGCTAGACTCACTTGATTATTGTAATATACCTCTCTAAACATATCTATTTTTATTTTGTATTTTTTCATTTTTAAATTTAGGTACAATACTTATATAATATCCTCTTTATCTATACATTGATAATTTTCCATAATTTTTAATCACTATCCACTATTATTTCACAATTTCATAATTGCTAATCAAACCTTAACCTTTGAACAAAAATGTTTCCTTTAATTTTTCATTTATAAATTCATTTACATTTTTGATTAATGCAAGTACTTGTGACACACTAAGTTACTCTTATTATTATTCACATTATAGAGTCTTCTAGCCCACCATAAGCTATGCCTTTATTGCAATGAAAATGTATTAAATCAGGTTTAGATATTTTCTTAAATTCCTTGTTAGAATTACTATAATAACCCAATCAATATACATATCCATATTCTATGAATTGCTTACACAATGGTTTATTAAGCCATATATTCATATTTTTGAAACAATTATGGTCATGACAAGATTTCATGGGTTTTTCCCCTTCTCCTTTACATTTTATACTAAGATTTGGTTTGTAAAAGATGTTATTACTATGTTTATAAAACTTAGGGGCCTTTTGCATGTTAAACCTATCCATGTGCATGATTTATATACTTCCAAGTGTTTAGGTCAAACCCACACTCTTTAGGGACCTCATTATTCATTTTACATATGTCTTATCCTTGACATTAAACATATATTTAGTGCACTCGTGTTTAGTCCTTTGTATGTGGTATATAAATGATTTGGTTTGTAAAAGATGTTATTACTATGTTTATAAAACTTACGGGCCTTTTGCATGTTAAACCTATCCATGTGCATGATTTATATACTTCCAAGTGTTTAGGTCAAACCCACACTCTTTAGGGACCTCATTATTCATTTTACATATGTCTTATCCTTGACATTAAACATATATTTAGTGCACTCGTGTTTAGTCCTTTGTATGTGGTATATAAATGATTTGGTTTGTAAAAGATGTTATTACTATGTTTATAAAACTTAGGGGCCTTTTGCATGTTAAACCTATCCATGTGCATGATTTATATACTTCCAAGTGTTTAGGTCAAACCCACACTCTTTAGGGACCTCATTATTCATTTTACATATGTCTTATCCTTGACATTAAACATATATTTAGTGCACTCGTGTTTAGTCCTTTGTATGTGGTATATAAAATTATTAGTTTAATTCTTATGGCCACATCAATATATATAACCCTACTCTGCATTTGATGTGATGTGGCAGTTAAAGGGATTTATAATGTGTTCTCCTTTGTATTCATGACATAATTTGGTTAAGCTATTACTAAGGTTCTTCCTACCTTCAAGTGGTGTAAACATGGAAATATGTGATCCTAGAATTGACGGTTGCGATGAGGGTTTAATTAATCAACAATATATGCTATTAGCGAGCGTTTCATTTTGAATGTAATGAATTTCTTTTTTTTTTGACAATTCATTTCGCACGATTTTGCTCCGCTTTTCTGTGTTACCCATCTTAACTCCACCATTCTTGGCGATACGATACATGAAATAATTGAAACCATTATCTCTCTTCAGACCTTGTGGTTCTAATGGAGAGATAAGCATCTCGTAGGTATAGAGTCGATTTTTACAGGTTTACGATTATTTTTCTCTGCAATCTTAATAATTTTATTATCTTTAACTAGTACAGGTTTACGATTATTTTTCTCTGCAATCTTAATAATTTTATTATCTTTAACTAGTAGTATTTCTTGTTTTTTCAGATTTATACTACTTTTCCTTAGGGTTTCTAAGACTTTCCCATGTTCTATTGCTTACCAATGTATACTCTGTTGTAACATCTTTTCTTTTATTTTTGATAAGTTAGTTTTTATTTATAAAAGAGGGTATGAAAAAAATAAAGAATAAAAAAATGAAAATGAAAAAATGGAAAATAAAAGAGAGATGAAATGAAACCCCATCAAATGAAAATTAAAATTTGCATAAGTGATCCTGTTTAAATGCCACTTCAAAGAAATAAATTGTATTGTAATAAATTAAGGTTTTGTGTGTAGCTAGTTTAAATGCCACAACGTGTTGTTTGATTTGAATCATATTGTTTAATCATGATCAAATCATTTAAATTTATGTTTTATATTAGTGAATAAGTTCCCAAATTGTTTGATCTTGGTAGAACATTATTACATAGGATATAATATAATAAATTGTGGCCTAACATTCTCAAAATTTGGCCAAGGGATATATTAGATTAAGGTTGGATTGATTAGTCAATAATTACCTCTTAAGGGTGATTAATTTTTGTACATATTTAAACTTTATTATGTTTTTAACCAAAGTCATAAATGACAAGGCAAGTTTGTCATGAAGCATTAAGAATCCAACACCTTTGGACGGTGATTCACTTCCCTGCCTAGATCAACGGTGGGGAAGCCATTTCACACCCCCTTCCACCGTTGCGTGATAATGGTAGGGGGGTTCGAAAAGTGGTTTTCCTTAAGGCGGGCCCCTCGCAATGTGTCGTTCGTTCCTCACTTCGCACCCCGCACTCATTACCACTTACCACTACCCCCCCTTCGAAATCCGCTTATCTACTTCGCGCGTACGTCATCCCACCAATGTCATTCCCTTTCCCGCGCCTTCCATTCCCCAACCATTTCACTCCACGTGTCCATATCCATTCCATTCTATCAACCTATCCATTTCTTCCAGCCATTATATTTTCCTGTTGGCCATAAATGAAAATCATCCCGTTTAATAACAATTTCCCTTTAACGATAATGCATTATCTGTTATACATAAGCCCCTTATCCCCTTACATGATTTTCACTCGCTTTGTCTTTTATTCAGGTTTCCTAAAGTTCGACTGTTCCTTGTTTTTGCTGCTCTGCAACATAACTGAATTTACCTTCAGAATGAAACCTCTTCTCTATTAGGTACTTTCATTCCTAAACCTTATGTTATTTCTTCCTCCTAATTCTACAAATAATGGCTCCTAAAAGAAAAGAGCAACCCTCTATTAGGAAAATCCCAAAGCCTCTGATACCATAGACCTTGATCACATTCCCTTAATTGACCAGTTCTTCAAAATTACAGATACAGAGTGTGAGTTTGACATGTTTGAATTTCACCATTGGTTAAAGCAGACTTAACAAGACTCTGAAGATGAAATCAACTTATGAGAAT
Organism: Pinus taeda; assembly: GCA_000404065.3. Lineage (NCBI taxonomy): Eukaryota > Viridiplantae > Streptophyta > Pinopsida > Pinales > Pinaceae > Pinus > Pinus taeda. The sequence continues at coordinate 153,817 of APFE030408972.1, read as the reverse complement.
CTTTATTGCCCATGTACATGTTTCCTCAGACCCATCTTTTTCCTAACTTAGTCATGTGGTGTCAAGCTAAGTACAATCCCCTACAAAGAACTGTGGTAGCTTAGAATGGAGACATTTTGATATCCATTACACCTGAAACTATCAATAAGATGCTTCCTATCCCTGAAAATAATCCCCTTAGCTTTTTCTCCATTGTTGTCTTAATGGATCTATACCATAAGCTCACTTTCCCCCAAAGAGCTCAAATTTTTGAGATCTTTCTTTTAGAAGATGTCGAACTTCCTAAGAAGAACCCTCCTCATTTAACATCCGTGTTCCCCAAGAGATCAATAGGTAGATGAATCTATTCTAGGTTATCTATCCATATTCTCCTAAGAAAACAAAGCCGTTTTCATGTATAATTATAGTCAAATTTTGGCTGAAAGTATGCATGAACAATTGATAAAAATTACTACTGAAGGAGTATTTAAATATTCCTCTATGCTAGTGCATATGATTCCTTTTCAGCAGGGAGACAGGTTGCCTACAACTTTACACCAGCAGGATGATCAACAAGTGATTCAAGAAATCACATAGTGGAATTCATTGATCAGGAGGAACTCAACTGAGTTCAAGTTTTCAAATTTCATTGATTGTTTTATTCATCCAGTTACAAAAATTCTCAGTAGCCAAAGCGAGCCTAAGATCAATCTAGAAATCAAAAGGATCCTGCATCTCAGTGACCAAGCCAAGACAAGGGACTGGTATCTTTACTAGAATTATACAAAGATTAAAGTGTATGGCTGTGAACTAGCTCCATATAAATTTCCCAAATATGCTCTAATGAGAATTTTCTCTCTGGATAATATTAGGAAAATGATCAATATGGATGAACTACATTTCATTTCATGGAAGAGGAAATCTCAGTTCAAAATCAAGTCACAAGTAGGATAATTTATTTGCAATACCAGATCAATAGGTATTGAAGCATATTGAATCCTTAAACAAATGGGATTACAACCAAGTTTCACCTGGTCTTATGACCCATTCAGTATAATCTCCAACTTAAGGGTGGAACTCAAAACCACACCTTACAATCATACTCCAAGACCAGGGATTAAGAAGTACAAAAATCAAGAACAGTGGGAGGAGAATACACTTCAGGAAGCAGAAGAACATAATTTACCTCCTTCTACCCTCAAAATCCGACTTCTCAAAGCAGGTAGGACAAGAGGCCCAAAGAACAATCTTCATCATCAACAAAAGGTGAAAAAGAATTCATTATCTATTAGAAGAAATCAAGGAATGACTCCAAAGGCACTACTACTCAAGGTCAGAAAGAGCCTATAATCATCAATTTCAGTGATTCACAGGTTTCTATGGGGATATGAGAAACTGTAATCATTACTCCATCTTCATGTTTAATTTCACAAAATTTGTTGGATATCGCCCAGTCTTGAGGAGTAAGTGAGAAAGAGGAGCCAAACATCTTCACTAATTTCCTCGAAATTAAACAAAAGAATGAATCTTTGAAGGAAAATGTCTGTGCTTAGTTTTGGAAATAGACATCAACTTCACAACATAGGTTATTGACATCTTTTGACAATGAAAAAGGCAGAATGAAAATGGAATTCCTACAAGCCCAAGTTCCTTTTCCAAAGGCTTCTTCAGATTATAAGAAGACTGTATTTTCCTTTGATGCAAACTAGATACATCCAATCGACCAGATGGACATGCATAGGCAGTCTGGTGAGATGCTTTTCTCAACCATGACTAACACTGCTATGACATTATCAAAACTAAAGAAGTCCCTTTCAAATGTACAATCATAATTAAATATAGAAAATATATCTTCTTTAGCAAAGGATAACATGGTAAAATCATTAGAAGACTTAGTGATCAAAGTTGGGTATGACCCCACTGATTTTAAAGCTACAGAGGACATTATTAAAAATAAGAATGCAAACATTGCAACATTAAGGAAGAAACTTAAACTACCTTCTATAGAGGATCCTCAAACCAAGGAGATAGTAGAAAGTGAGCAACACAAAGAATAAATGCTCAATTTTATCATTGAGCAAAATGCACAGATAAAGACAAAGGAAGAGAAAATTGAGAAATTTCTTAAAGAAAAAGAGGAATGTTCTCAAGTAGCAATAGCTCCAATTACAGTTATACCTATTACAGCATCAAGTAAAGCAAGGGAATCGACATCAACATCACCAGAGTCTACATCAACACAAGAGATTTAAATAAAGTCATACATGAGATGTCTCTCTAGAGACAAGAGAATGAAAAGCTTCACAAGAAATTTAAGAATATGGAGACTCAAAGGATTAAAAATGGCACTCTTTATGTTGAAGAGATGTAGAATACCCATAGATTGACTGTAAGGATAGAAGATTTGGAAAATGAGTCATTAATGGCTCAAACCTTGGCCCAAGACAAGGAAAATATTTGGGTAGACATCAACCAGGCTATAATTGAAGTTTGGCCCTTCATACATATTGTTTTTGAACAGGAAGAGCTGATAAATAGGTGTCATACATCTATTGAAGAAGTTAGAGAACTTCTTAAAGATAAACCAAGTGAATCCACAAACATGATTAAAGTTCTAAATTCAAAAACCAAAGCCGAGTTGTAGAAGATTCAAATTGTGGATAGGACTGAAACTATTTTGGAGGTTAAGAAGATTCTGCAGAAAAAGAATCTCATGACTTAGTTGGAGACCTAGTGCCAAGCCTTAAAAATTGTTGTCCTAAGGTTTCATTTCAAGTTCAACTTACTCAACCAGAGAGGACTACTAGGATTAGTGGCACCAGATGCCAAGTTGATCAATTTGGAGGAATATTGTCAAAAGATTTATGCAATTGAAACTGATAAAGTTGGATTTGCAGGTATAAAGGGTCACCTTACGGGGAAGGAAATCTTAGAAGCTTTGGATTTTGATTTAATAATCAAGCATGAAATAAAAAACATCTTTGTTAATAAGCGTACATTTGAAAAGTATACCGAGTTTGATGAAGTCTACAGAAAATTGGTTAGTATTTCTATACCAAGTGAAGATAGGTGGGATCACTTATGTGAAATTATCGAGTAACTTTCATCACCAGTTGACAAACAACTAGGCAACACTTTTTGGGGACCAAATCATCAACAAATTCCTTAAATATAGTGCCATCATTCAAAAGTTTTAGAATTCCTATAGTTTTGTACTATTTTTGTATTTTTGTTAAAAATGTCTCTAGAAGATCTTTCATTTTGTATAAATAACTCTTCCTTCGAGCTATTAAGTGTTGAACCCTTGGATGAGCTTTCAAAGCAAAATTGTAATCAAGTTGGAGATTTTTCCAATTTAATGAAAGGATTCTGGATTTGCCTCAAATAGTTTGTCTCCTCATGAGTTTTTATTATGTGTCCATTTCATTATGTTTTTCTTCATGTATTTAAGTCTTTATGCAGAAATCTGGGTAAGATGAAACTTAATATCAGTCCATCTTAAATCCCTTGTGAAGTTATAAACAATAACTATAGATTAGTTTATAAAATTGTCTATTATTATAAGTTTCTCTATATCAATAAATTGTCACACCCATCTCCATTAGATTAAATATATTTTTTTGACCAGGGAAACATTGTTTACCTTCTTTCCTTCTTATAATCAATTAAATATTCTATTTGAATATTTAGTAAGCTGTAATTCTTTAAGACTTTGCTATTCACTCAATTAAAATCAATTAACTATTTTAGAAAAATAAACAACCCTTTCATTCTATTTGGAAAGTGCTAAAGTTTAAGCACCTGTTTTCAAACTGTTCATAACATTGGTCATCCAAAAAACTTTAAAACAAACAAAACATTTTAGATGCTTTGGCATGATTAAAACCTAGAATCATCTCAGAGGACAACATCAGATTAGTGCCATTGTTGGGGAGCGAGAATTGAAGTATTTTCCTTGGGACAACAATTAATATTTTTCCTTTACGGTGAATAAAGGAATTGTTGGTTAAAATATTTCACCCGGCGACTCCACAAGCCCAAGCCGACTCCTTCAAAACATACCAGATCTCATTATGATTCTCAAATTGTTTCTCCATTATCTGATCTAGAGAGACTGGTAAGAGAAGCCTCTTTTAGAAGGAGACTTGAAGCTTCTGCTTCTTCTTCTGTACCACTACAGCCCGAAGATATTTCAGCTTCTGATCCCTTTAGGTCTATTCCGTCCCGATTAGAATTGGATGATCTAACACCTAGGGTTTTAGAACTATTATCTAAAGGGGTTGATCTACAATCAAATCTCTTAGTCCATTCTTTGGAATCATATAAAATCTACCTCTGTTGTGGAATTTATTGGAACTGATTGTTTTCATGAACTCTAGGAGACAACTCCTAATCCAAGACTCATAACATAACCTGAAGTAGATATCCCAGTTTCTTTATCTCTATCGAAGTCTGAATATGAGTATCCAATCGAGCCGAAGTCTCCCACCTGTGTATACTTGAGTCCAAAGCCTTGAGTTCCCTTCAAGTACTTTAGAAATATTTTTGAAGCAGAACAATGTCCCTCACAAGGCTTTTACATAAACCTAGAGAGGATTCCAACAACAAATGAAATTTTTGGTCTGGTAGTAGTTAGGTAGTTGAGAATTCCTACAAGTTGCCTACACTTTGTTGCATCCTTAAATTATTTTCCTTCAATGGATGTGAGTGTTACACAGTATTTTGTCACACTTCCTGTTACACATCCCGAAGTCATACTGTGAAGTGTACTCATCATGAAACACATACTGAAATATCCCTGAGGAATGGAATAAAAACTGCCCTAAGTCAATTATGGAAAAGGTTGGTTGAAACCCTAAATTTAAGGACCAACACTCTTTGCTCCACTGGTTGCCTATACTGATGGAAGGTTACAGTTATTTGAACTAGCACTGCTAATGTGGATTTTTAAATGAAATCCCGTGTTGAACATCTTCTTGCAGGTTTTCTCAAAATGGAGGAGAAGCTTCGTTTGCTAGAAACTTCGAGAAACAACAAGCTAGATGTTGTTGGGTAGAGATATGGTCGAGATCTCCCATTTGGAGCTCTTAATATTAACTTTAAGGCCTTCCCATTGATATGTGGACCTTCCTCCCTCTTTTGTGGATCCCTAACTCCCTCTCCCTTCCTATAAAGCAAATCTCCTCCATCCCCAAATGGTTGGTCATTGATTCCCTACATTCCTATGCTAAGATTATGCCTAAATGCTACCCATCTAACTTGGAGAAGGAGTGCTTGAAGAGTCTTAGCTTGCACTTGGAAATTCACCAATAGGAGGTCTCCAACATCAAAGTAGTAGTTGTATGCTTCCCTTTTTGATTTATTAATATATACATATGATGTTCACTTTCCATAAATGTCTAAATATTTATGCATTTATCTTAATACTCCTTGATCTATCGAGTGGTTTATGTTTGATATATACTATGTATGCTCTTATTTCTTGTATTGTCCTTTGATCTCTCTTGCAGGTACTCGGACATAAGGAACAAGCAAGGAGTGATCCTGGAAGCTAAGGGATCGAAGTCATCATCAAAGGATTGAGAAATTAGCATCAGAGCGAGCTATGCTTCTCTCTCTCTCTTTGCATTTTTAAACATAAGCTTGGAAAGTCTACATTAGTTTGTTTAGTTTGTAGCCAGACCCACTCATTAGGCTAGAGAGATTTCCTCAGTCCACAGAGAGGATTTATCTTCACAACAAAATGGCGACTGCGCTGGGGAAGCTATAGCCTCTTCAATCACGTTTTCTGATCTGGTCTTTTAATCAATTTGACTGACCATTGAATTATCAGTTAGTTTGAGCCTGTATAGGTCTGCACATTGAATGATTACTGCTTTAGAGTGTTAGGTCTATATTGTTTGTTGAAATTCTTTTTATTTTTTCCCAACCTTCTCGCCAAGCTCATTTTTGCCCTGAATAGTCATGCTGCCAACGTGCTTTTCCTTAAAACAATCGTGCTAAAACCACTTTTAGCATGGGTTTGGCTTTGACAACCACGCTAATCTCAAATATTTGAGAAAAGTTAGGGTTTATTCCTTAGAATCTAATGTGTTTTGGCCTATGAAGGTCTTTTCCTATCCTCTGTGTCTGGAATTGCTAGTGTTTTATCTAGTTGTCTTGGTTAATTAGAAAGATAGTCTCTTTGGCTTTGAAGTGCTTAAAGTGAAAATTTGATTGAGTTCTAGGGTTTCTAGGTCAATTAGTCATCACTTTCTCTTTGTTTGTGTCATTGATATACTGGTTTTCTGATTGATTGAGTCTTGTTTTCTATGGAAATCGTTGAAAACATCAGTTCAGATTTGTTTTAGCTTGTCTTTCACAAAGTTTCTGTTCAAGTTGCATTAGGTCATTTTCATTTGGAAATCATATTTGTTTTTAATCAAGCATAGATTACATTGTTTTATTTTCAAGCTTAAAAGAGTGCATTGTTTATTTGGTCAAAAGAAAAGGAAGTGAAATATATTTTCATTTCGGTGTTTTTGAATTGGATTTGGTGTTGCTTTAGTTGATGCATTAGTTGCATTAGAGCATTTGAATCAAAATTTAATTTTTCTTTAGGTGACGGTTTAGTTTCATTAGAGCATTCAAATATCAAATAAAAGACATCATTTATATAAGTGCATCTTAGTAAAAGTGAAAATCAATTTTCTTTCGAAAAGTTTCATTTAGGATAGTGAAAAGTGAAAATCATTTTGCTTTCGAAAAGTTGCATTTAGGATAGTGAAAAGTGAACATCATTTTTATTTTTGAGCACTGAATTTGGAAAGAGAAAGCAAAAGTTAGTGGAATGCATGTTGTTTGATGCATTATTTATTGAAATTCTTCCCTTGATTAGTCTAGCTTTCATCGAAGTGGAAAGTTTTCCTTTAAATTTCTCATATAGTTGCATCTTAGGGATTCAGGTGACATTACTTTGAGCCCAAAATTGAAACAAAATTCAAGATAAACATTAAAATTTACTCAATTAACCTAAGGAGCATTTGGAACATAACACAAAAATTTATAGGTCTAGGCTAGATACATATTCTGACGTCTATAAACTTAGCAGTTGTCGTTATCTACCAGTGTTATATCCCGAGGGTGAGATCTTATTCCACATACGAAAGTATATATGATCATTCTCCAGTACTCTAGGGTATATCAAAGGCGCTTCATGTATGGCAAGTATATGGGAACACTCCCATTGAATTGTTATGCATTAGACAACACTACATGTACTTGTGCTCCCCGTACCATTATGTATATATTGGGAGATCCCACTAGGTTGCTGTCCTTTAGCCACATGTAATCGAGTTAGTTGCCTTGTAAACATGGTACACTGAACACAACATTCAGAGAGATTGGCTACCATACGTTAAGTCCTTGGTTTCGGCTAAGGTGTATATATCGGTTCACAGATACTTGGTAAATATTCTTGCCTAGATTACCCTTTTTTTTAAGTTCTAAAATTTACTGCCTAAGATAACATGTCTTACCCATGTAGTTCTCCTTGGCCTTATTATGCCTTATTAATGGTAAATTTTAATTGAAGATCAAATAAATCACATCCTGTCTTTTTGTTTTTGAGAAAAGGCCATCGTGGCAGAACTGTTGAGTTCACCTCACATATCCCCTTCTCAGTCTGACACTGAAGGATCATCACAAGGAATCCATCTTGAAATTCCATAGTCACTTGAAGATAAAGGTTTTGATCATGGAATTGTCTAGAGTATTCAACCCGTTTCTTCTCATCCTCCACCTTGAGAGTCATTGTCATCATCTCAAGAATCTAACCCAGAAATTCTTGAGGTTCCTCAACAATTTTTGTTATTTCCTTGAATCCACTTTACAATCCTTTGATGATATATCCTCAATGCCCATATAATCCATTTTATAATCATGTGTACCTTTGGAACTTTCTCCGTGTTCATCATAGATTCCTCCTCGCGAATTGTTTCCACCCATGGAATTAGAAGGTGATATTCCGACCTCTCGTCGAGATCCTCCTATGGAAGTCTTAGCCACCCATACTCTGGGTATTGGAGATGAATCTGAATATTACTTTCCACCTGAAGGCTTTCCATATGTGTCCTCTCCTCATATGGGGAGCAGACCAACTCCACCACCTGAAAGTAGTGAACCTTTATTCCCACCAGGTTATACCTCTCTTGGTCAATTTGTTTTAGGTACTTCAAGTGAATCTTCACTTTATCATGATCCAATATGGTAATCTGGCATTATGCCTACCTCTCGCCCATTAGTTTCGAATGTGGCTTCCCAAATTCTTGTTCAAACTACAATTTCTTCAGTTCCTATTCAACCTACATTCATGGTTGGGACAATTAGTGTCCCTATAGGTTCTTCAACTCCTCTTTCAACCTCTACAGTGATTACACCTCCTCCATTGAGTGGCCAATATGTATCACTCCTATCCCACTGCATGAGGGGAAACCACCTCCTCCATATGTACCTACTGTTTCTTGTGGAACCTATGTGAGTGGATCACAAACTCACGTTATGTGAGCAAGTAAATATGTTGGTAGTATTCCTTCTGGATCTGGTCAATTTCCTTATTAACAACCTCTTTCGGCTCAAATACCTTACCAACATCCATACCCTCCTTATGGTTCACAAAAACATAAAAATCCACCTTTCAATCAATAGGTATGATCCCAAATGCAGTCTAGTCCTAATCCCTCATTTGGGTTGTTTGGTCAGTATCAATCTGCGTCTGGAACTTATCCTTTAGGAGTTGGTAATCCTTTGCAATAAGGACCATTGCAACAACAAGGAACCTATCAAATTCCACAAGGAACCTATCAGAAACAAGGACCTTACATGAAACAAGGGTCTTATCAACAATCATTGCAACAATAAGGTCAACCATTATAGCATCAAGGTCAATGATTATATCAACAAGGTCAATCGTTACATTAGCAACCCTATACTCAATACTCCTGACTGGATGTCTATCCCCCTTATGGTTCTCAATGACTTGTATCAAGTAAATATCAAACATTTTTTGGTCAGAACCCACCTCTATGGGGGCAATATCAAAATCCCTGTGGTCAAAAGCTTCCACTATGGGGGAAAAATCAGTATCAACAAGGTTGGAATTTTCAATCTTGACCTTATCAAAGGCCTTTCATTCCTTTTAATCATCGATTGCCATTTTTAGCTACGTTGGAGTTGCCAAATGTGTTGAGGCTCACAAATGAACCAATACTTCATTCACCGTATTAGCCTCTGGTTCCTACCAAAATTCCCGGATATTGTCCAAAATTCGAAGGGAATTGTGGAGAAGACCCCCAAGATCATGTTATGACCTACCATTTATGGTGTTTGTCCAACTCTTGGGTTGATGATTCCATTCGATTGCGTCTTTTCTAGCGAACCCTAACGGGTGTTGCTGCCAAATGGTACATCAAGTTACCTTGAGGTGCCTTTCAAGATTTCAACACCTTGGCTATGAATTTTTTTACTCACTTCCAGCTACCAGTTCGATATGAAACTGGTACTCATCTCTTAATGTCTTTGAAACATACAACTGCTACCCACATCTTCGATCACATCCATGAATGGAGACATCAACGTCATCTTATTAAGTTCGATATTCCTGATGAACTTTTAATCAAATGGTTTACTAAGTCATTCGTTAATAAAATCACCAAAGACATAACTATGGGTGGTTTTGTGACTAAAGAATAAGCCATTTCCCATGTTCAATATCCAGATTTGGTATATTCACAATATGACACACTTTATGATCTCTTACCCGATGATCGTGAGCTTCAAGTGATCCAACATCTTCTAAACCCGCGGAGACACCACCTGTTGTTGGAATTATTGGGTTAGTAGCTCATAATTCTAGTAATGCTTCTTCTGCTTCTACAAAAGAGAAACCTATTCTGGCTACTACACCTTGTCCTCCTTCAAATACTCCAAAGAATCCTGGTAAAAATTCTAAGGTGAATGTTGTCCGATCTCCCACAGTAGACAAAGCCTCGAAAGGAAAAAATAAGGGTAAAGGTAAGGCTAAATATGATGCCCCTAAATAGGATTCTCCTAAACAATATGCTCATGATACATCCAAACACAAGCCAAAATATCCTTGTCTTATATGTGACAAAGATCATTTTACCAAGGATTCTCCCCGTTGTGTTGAAGTTAGTCGACTATTAAAAGGCACCCTAGGGACACTGACCATGTTGAAAGAACCCTTTCAATCACAATAGAAATCATTGGTTGATCAAATTCAATCCTCTACATCTTCAGGCTTTCAAGTTTTTATGAGTGGTATGGCACCTGTCTCTGTTGCTACTCAATCAAAATATTATCAGACTCCTACCAAACCAATTTTGGAAAATGATACTACTAATATGCCTTCTACCTCCACTCCACCTACTTCTTGGTCCTATTCATATTGAACAACCTAGTAATGATTCCATTATCCGACCACCTCCCAAAGGTGTTCTTTGGAAGTCATTGTATAATACAAATGTGCGAGATGCTCAACATTATACTATTGTGGGAGATTTAACTCAAGCACCTTGGATGATGTCAGCGTTGGAAGTCCTCCAGTCTTTCCCATCACAAAGAAAGGCATTACTATCCGCCATAGGAGGGATTGATCCTATAGATTCAAATCTGATTACTTTTGATCTCGAAAACCAAGTTCGTCGTCTCTTGCATCAACTTGTAGGTTTTAACCCCGTACAAAAATTACCTGCATACGAATTCTAAAAGATAGAAAATAAAAAATGTGAGAGCATAACACATAAAACACATATACATAGATATTTTCCCCTAGATCCAAAAATCGGTACTACCAGCTTGATTTTTCTTTATGTTCCTTTCAATGTTACAATACAGATATATACATGTTGAAGCATCCAATACCATGGACCAAAAACCATTGCGCCTAAAACCATGTGCGAAAACCATGCACAAAACCATAGGTAGGTTCTCCCCACCTAATATAGGGTCCAAAAAAAAATTCCCCGGGGCGCTGCCCCGGACCCCGTAGAGGGGGGCTACCCAACCCCCTCAAACCCCCTAGACAAAGGAGGGTTTCTACCCCCCTTGTGACCCCCCCGCTGCGCAATCAATGCAATGAAGGGGGGGATCTTCCCTCCCTTTAACCCCTAAGTTAACTAGGGAAGCTAGTCGTGGAAAGAATATAACACAACCCAACACAACTTGCCTTTTTAATACAACTTATTATCAAAGGGAAGATTATTCATAGGACTATTATTGATGAGGATGATTATACTTGCATCATGCCCCTTTTATGTTGGAAAGCTATTGGCTCTCCACCTCTCAACCAGTCCCCTAATACATTGGAAGCTTTCGATGGTAGAGGTTCTCATCCATATGCTATTTTCAATGAATTTCCAATTCAATTGGAAGGGAAAACTTTTAACCTAGAAGTAGAATTTGTTGATGCCAATCTGAATTACAATTTTCTACTTGGTCGTAGGTGGACCCAAGTAATGTTTTGTGTGGTTTCTACTCTATTTTGTGTGCTCCATTTTCCTTATCAAGGGAAAATAATCACTTTCGATCAACTCACCTTTTTCTCTTCTAACTCCTCAAATGGTAATGTGCTATATGTTGGGAATACTTATATCCCTTACGAGAGTGTTGGGGTGGGTATTTTCAAAGACTCTTCCCTTATGGGAACTTTTTCCCTTCCGCCTCCAAATGTCACTTCAATTAACATGTTATCGACTTGTTACGATCCTTGGGTCATTCCCTGTCCTGATCAGATTGACAATTTTGGCAATGTTACGCCACTTAGCCCCATAGAGAAAGAATATCAGGCTATCATTTCGACTTTTGTGGAAACTTCTGAAATTCATGATCATTTTAGTGTGAGTCTAGACACATATTCACAATCTCCTCAACTCGATTCTTGGGATTCTCTAGATCCTTTGAATTAGACATTTCCAACTGATGAGAGTATCACAAAAGCTATGTATCTCGAGGAAACTCCATGGAATGATGCCCATCATCATTCCTCATTTCTCCCAAGACTTCGTGAGATTTCTTCTCGTCTAGAAACCATTGTTTCCAATGTACCAACTCATCCACTTCAGACACCTATTTTGGTTCACAAAGTGTTGTCCGAAGGAAACATGGGAAATATTCAACTACAAATCCCATCGACATCTCTGTCAAACTAGTGGTTTTCAAAAATATCCATATTGGGGTTTCTTGTTCTATAGATGAGATCAAGATTTATACTGCCCTATTCAATAATTCGGTGATGTCTTTTCTTGGTCATATGAAGAGATGCTTGGAATAGATCAAAGTATAGTAGTGAAAGAGATACCTACTTATTTGAATGCGAATTTTGTTCATCGACATCTCTAGAAAGGCGACTGCCATAAAGGGAGAAGTTGAAAAAATTCTTAAAGCTGGTTTCATTTATCTTATTCCATTGACAGATTGGGTCTCGAATATTGTTCCTATGACTAAGAAACAAGGAACTATCCGCGTTTGTGTTGACTATCATGATATCAATTGGGCATGTCCTAAAGATAATTATCCAACTCCCTTTATAGATCAAATTATTGACAAATGTGCCAAGAGTGAGATTTTTTCCTTTATGGACGGTTTTTCTGGATACATCTAGATTAACATTCTCCTCACTGATCAACATAAAACTGATTTCATTTGTCCATGGGGAACATTTAAATACAAAAAAACTCCCTTTTGGTTTGAAGAATGCTGGTGCTACCTTCCAATGAGTGATGCCTTATGCCTTTCATGATATTAAGCACATTGTTCAACCATATCTTGATGACTTAGCGACACATTCTACTAAGCATCATGACCATCCTAATCACCTTCGAGAGATCTTTCTTCACTGTCGACACTACAATATTTGTTTGGATATGCTTAAGTGTGTCTTTTGCATCGAATTTGGTCATCTCTTAGGGTTTGTTGTATCCAAGGAAGGCATACAAATTGATCCCCTTAAGGTGGAGGCCATCATGAATTCCCCCCCTCCATCTTCTTTACATTAGTTTGAGAGTTTACAAGGGAAAGTGAATTTCCTTCGTCGTTTTGTCCCAAATTATGCTAAACTTGCCAAGGGATTTACTCGCTTGTTAAAGAAAGGGCTCCCATTCATTGGGATGAAGTTTCTCAAAAATCCTTCGATGCATTGAAGAATTCCCACATTAGTTCTCCTTTACTTCATCCCCCAAATTATCACAACGATTATTTCTTGTACTTGGCCGCTGCTGATAGTAATATTTCTACGGTACTTGTTCAGGACGATGATGATGGAGACAAACACGTGATTTATTACTTACGTCAAAATATTTTTAACGCTGAAACTTGATATGCCCATGTCGAGAAATTGGCTTTGGCAGCCATTCAAACTATTCAATGCTTTTGCCACTATATTCTCTTATGTAAGAGCACTATGATTTCTGATTGGAACCCCATGACATACATTATGACTCGTCAATTTCTATGGGGTGATTATTCTAAATGCATTGTTATCCTACAATAATTCAATTTGGAATTTGCTAAATCTAAATTAAATAAATGACTGGTTTTCGCCAAGTTGATTTGTGTCCTTCCTTCTGCAACCACGTTTACTACATTCGATGAGTTGGTTCCTAGTGAAACTCTCTTCCTCATCAATACTATCGATCCATGGTATGGAGATATCAATACCTATCTCTAGACCCAAAAATTTCAACTAAACTTATCCAACTCTAAACGTCAACGCATCTGAAATCAGTCCCAACCTTATCGAATTATTGGGGATACTTTGTACCGTGTTGGTGTTGATTCTATCCTTTGTCTATGTTTAACACTTGAAGAAGCCGAAGGAGTCTTAAATGACTGTCACTCTGGGGCCTGTGGTGGTCACATGTTCAGATATGCTATGACTCAAAAAATCCTTTGCACCGGTTATTTCTGGCCTTCGATATTTAAATATTGCATTTTAGCAGTCCAAAAATGTCATGCCTGCTAGATTTATAACCACAAATAGTGTTCCCCACTCGCACCCTTGCACCCAGTTGTTACCGTCAGACCCTTTGCAAAATGGGGTATTGACTTCATGACATGTAACCCTTAGTTGGCCGGGGGCCATGGTTATATCATCGTCATCGTCGATTATTTCACTAAATGGGTCGAGGTGATGCCCACATATGATGCTGTTGGTAAAACTGCGGCCCAATTCCTTTTTAATCACATCATAGCTTGATTTGATGTTCCTCAACCCATTATCACTAACCGTGGCTCTCATTTTAGAAATTATATGATGACAAATATTATTGCTCAGTAGGGTCTGCGTCATGACAACTCAACTCCTTACTATCCACAGACCAATGGATAAGTTGAGCCAGTTAAAAAAGTCTTGGTTATAATGCTTCAACGTACTGTTGGGATGCATAAACGAAATTGGCACCTTATGCTATTTTCAACTGTGTGGGTATACTGAACTACAACTAAGACAACAACTAATTGGATTCACACACTTTCAGTTGGTGTATGGTCTGGAGGCAATCCTTTTGATTGAATAGGAGATTCCTTCATTAAAACTAGCTATCAAATTACTCCCTGATACTTCACCGAAAACTCGCCATATTGGTACATTAGTAATTGAAGCTCAAAAGAAATGAGCTAAAGAACAATACATAAAATTGTTACTCCCCGTATTTTTGTTGAATGTGATTTGGTCTTGTTATATGGTCAAGCCAATGATAAATTGGGAGCTGGGAAATTCGAACCAATGTGGCATGGGCCTTACATTGTTAAACAAGTATTACAGAAAGGTGCCTATGAGTTGGTTGACTATGAAGGAAATCACTTGGCTAAGCCCCAAAACGAGATTTATCTCAAGAAGTATTATGCGTGATTTCGTGTAAATACTTTGTACATTAGTGTGAAGTTGGTTTTGGTGTGTTTGTTTGATTTTGCAAGCGTGTTTTCCTCTGCTTACCATGTGTTCTACTTGGTTTGCAGATCTAATCAAACCTTTATGTCAGTTTCACTGATGGTGCTTGTCATAATACATAGAATCTATCTTTCATTGCATGGGAAATCTTTGACCCTAATGGTGAGTTAGTGAATTTACAAGGCATATGTTTAGGTTGTACTACTAATAACATTTCTGAATATAGTGTGGTTATCTAGCTTTTGTCAGAAGCCATTGCTCTTGGCATTAGAGAGTTAATCATTAATCTTGATTCACAACTCATTATACTACAACTTAACAAACAATATTCAGTTTGAAACCCTCAAATTTTGAGAATTTATTTGCCAGTTCATCTCTTGTAACGAGACTTTGATTATATCATTTATCAACATATTTTGAGACATTTGAATACATTAACAGATACATTGGCTAATTACATATTAGATATAAATCTGCGACATATGTAAAAAAAATACCATCACATGAAAACATGTATAGATATATAGATATATATAGGGTGCTTGCAAAAAGTTTATTACATTAAAATGTCAAAAACTGTGTTCTGAGACACATGGCTTCTCAAGCCTACATAAGTGCAGAAAATAAAGACTAGAGATGACTATCAATCCACATGGTGCTCATATTATCATGACACGACTCTAATGACTTGGTTCAACAACTGACACAGTTTGGCGGACACCCCTACAATATGCCTCTGATATTGCTGTGGCACCTCATCAATCGATTCATTTTATGGAATGCCCCTTGTCAGGGTTTCTTGGTTGCATTCAACCTCTACGATCATGTTTGCTCCCTACTTATAGGGAGTATCCTCTATCTGTCATGCCACTCACCTAGCTATCAGAGAAAACCTTGGAGGTCTCTCTGGTCCAACATCTGCAAAAATCACAAGTCTCAAATCTCAGTACACATATAAAAATAATCAAAAACTTCAAAAACTTTAAAAATAATTTTTACCTACATCAGTCCACTATGTACAAGGTGGAAGTGGAAGGTCAGAATTCCCCAAAAATCCATGCCTTAGTATGCCCAATAATCTACCATGATTAGTTGCTATCATAGCCATCCAAAAAACGCTGGGGGAAATGACATTCGTTGACCACCTCCCTGCTGAGGCATCAGCTCACCCCACCTCAACAACCATGGATCTCTGGGGGCCGGTGCATCCACTTCTATCCACTGATATCGAAACAATGGTACATGTTCTGAAAAGAACATCACCAGGATGGATCCATAGCCAAAATTTTTAGCTTTCCTGACTTGGATTTCGTGAGTTGGCTCTTCATGTTGGCCAACAATCCCTCATACCAGTTAAAAACTATGTGATTTATACAATCGATGGCATACAGGAAATGAGAAATTTGTTGCTTCATGCAAAGCCTGAGCCCCAACTATTCAAGCCATAGTATGAAGGATTTTTCTTAGTGGGATATTATTGATGGTTTTTATATCTATCTTCCCACTCTAATTTTTTTGAGTGCATGGGCATTGTATCACAATCAACATATCAATACTCTCCCCTCCAGTATGAGAAATAGACATCTGAATCCATTGTACCTTACTAGACAAACCCGTAATGAAATATATGTCTGTGACATCTATCTCAACTTCTTGGTCCCCAATCATAAACAATTGGCGATCCACATCCCACCAACCAATCAAATGTTATAGTAACTCAACCTGGCTCCTAATCCCAGGAATCCAGAATAATTTTAGTAACCCACATTCTCAAAGGGAAGCAATGCAATTTGGGTCCTGGGCTGCTTGATGGTCTTCGGCTTCATGTCTTCTTTCTTTCCATCCAATCACCATTTTTGGTTGATTAACCTGTGTAACATCCATAAAACAACATTTCATGAAAAAAATTTGGAAACAAATCATTAAACGTGGAGGATTTTCCAAAAAGTTCACAACTCTCTGCCATCACATATGTCTGTATATTTTTCCGTGCTTCCAATTCGTTGCCACAGTTGGCCACAGGGTGAGAAGTGTAGGTTCGATGGGTAAAACATGTGTTGATCACCCTCGACATAAAATTTTGTTAATCCCTCCTTACAACCTAATCTATGGATGAAAATGCATGAAACTACAACCAAATTTAAGGGAAGGGACAAATCTCTTACCCGCAGTGAACAACTCAACGAATGGTGTCTGATATTCATTGTACTCCTCACCTGAATATCGAGGTAAAATAGGGTAAAAATGCTCTTTGATTTTCAAAATGGTTAAATGGTAAAAATGATTTACTTTTTTGATATTTTATAAGTTTTTAAATGATTTTTTTACCAAATTAGGGCATATTTCATTTATATTTTAATATTTTTCCTCAAAATGGGTAATGTGCATTTCACTTGTGTAGCAACAAGTCATAGATACTTGGTGATGGTGATTAATTATGACTGATTCAATGAGTTTTAGTTTATCACTTTTTTCGGAGTCGTAAAAAATAAACGAAAAAACAACCCCCTAGACTCATCTTTAAGCTTTTTTCTGACTCTTGAAACATGAAAAGATCGTCGGGTACTTGTCTTTTCGAACTCGTTAAAGTAAATGAAATGATGTCTACTTAGTATAAGTTTAACCCTTTTTCGGAATGTGATAAACTATTGTACAAAAAAGGAATACCTTAGTCGAACATGGCTAAGAAGTTCTCTTGGATATTGTTTTCTACCTTTTCGGGTTCAAGAGATGATTTAAGAAAAGGGACCTTTGGAGTTTGATTTTTCACCTCTTTTTCAAACTCTCTAAACATGAAAAAGATGCCGAGTTACCCCTCCTCCAGACTCATAAAACCTAAACGATGCAGGATTTGTTTCCATGATGAGACCGAGTTTCTCCTTCCTAGGACTTGTTAAACTTACTAGGATGGATTCATCCGAAAGATGAGCTTATACGCCAAGCATATGTTAATCCCTTCAAGCTTGTGATTAAAAATAATGGGGTACTCCCTAGAAATAGTGGGGAAAAAGTGAAAGCGAACATCTCTTGTATTTTGTGTAAAGGAAGCATGCCGCTCTTGAACATGACACTCATCTATTTCTTGTGTTAGGTTTGGGTTATCCGCACTTCATCTCTTACTTTCCTGGGCTTGGGAAGTCCATTTTTCCTCTCGTCTGATTATACTACTTTGTCATCATGACCTTTGAACCTATGTTGAGTCAAAAGCTGCTAAACTCTGGATTCCTGTCGCCTATATGTTCAAGAGAAGTCCCATCTACAATTTTTTACCACTTATACATTGTTTGAGTTTTATGCTACAGTCCTGAGTCAAACTACCTACTTTACTACATCTCTTGTTTCGTGTCGATGATGTGGGACAAATTATGACCCTCCTTCAATGGGTCACTTCTTGTCGAATTCAACTCATCATCTAGGAAGATGATCTAGAAACTCCCTTCTAGTAACTTGGAGTTTGCATGCCTCAATGGCAAGTTCTTCTCATTTGATGATAGGTTTACATAATTGGCCTTTGATCGAGTGATTGTATGGGTGTTCAACTTCAACTTCATTATTCACACTTGTGAATTCGTACATTGATCAGATTGGGGAAAAAGCTCAAGACCCTGGATTCCATCTTATAAAATCTAGGTTGCATGGAGTTGTGAGTTATTCATGATTGTACACTTGATTATACGGATCGCTGCAACCATACCATGGGTCCATATATATGATTCTTTCAATTCAGATGACTGCGTCCATACTGTGGATCCATGCACATGATTCCTTCTATTCGGATGACTATGCCCATGTTGTGGATTCATGTATTGTTAAATGTCTACTCATGTATCATTAGGCATGTTTATATCAGAGATGTTAGATATGTATATGTATATGCTTGATTTGCAGGTCTCTTGACAGTGTTTTTCCTATCCTTGCCTTTAATTGTAAATCATTTCACCCATCACCCCATGTTTTGCCTTCATGATTTAGGGGGCATTCGTTACACAATATTTTGTCACACTTCTTGTTCACTTCTTGTTCCACATCCTGAAGTGCTAAAATGTTGACAACTGTGAAGTGTATTCATGATGAAACACATACTGAAACATCCCTGAAGAATGGAAGAAAAAATACCCTGAGTCAATTATGGAGAAGGTTGACTGAAACCCTAAATTTCAGGACCAATTCTCTTTCCTCCAATGCTTACCTGTGCTGATGGTAGGCTGCAATTATTTGACCTAGCATTGCTAGCATAGGTTTTGATATGAAATCCTGCACTAAACCTCTTCTGGCAGGTTTTCTCAAAATGGAGGAGAAGCTTTGTATGCTAGAAACTTCGAGCAACATCAAGTTGGATGTTGTTGGGTAGAGATATGGTCGAGCTCTCCAATTTAGAGCTCTTGATCCTACATTTAAGGGCCTTTCCCTTGAGATATGAACCTTCCTCCCTCTTTTGTGGATCCCTAACTCCCTCTCCGTTCCTATAAATCAAATCCCCTCCATCCCCAAATGGTTGGTCATTGATTGCCTGCATTCTTATGCTGAGATTATGCCTAAATGCTGCCCATCTAACTTGGAGAAGGAGTGAGTGAAGAGTCTTGGATTGGACTTAGACATCCAACAAAAGGAGGTCTCCAACATCAAGGAAATGGTTGTTTGCTTCCATTTTTTATTAATTAATATATACATCTAATGTTCACTTTCCATAAATGTCTAAATATTTATGCATTTAGCTTAATACTCCTTGATCTATTGAGTAGTTTATGTTTGATATATACTATTTATACTCTTGTATCTTGTATTGTCATTTGATCTCTCTTGCAAGTAATTAGATGTAAGGAATAAGCAAGGAGCGAGCCTGGAAGCTAAGGGATCAAAGTCATCATCAAAGGATTGAGCATTTAGCATCAGAGCGAGGTAGGCTTCTCTCTCTCTATGCATTTTTAAACATTAGCTAGGAAAGTCTACATTAGTTTCTTTAGTTTGTTGCTAGAACCAATCATTGGGCTAAAGAGATCACCTCTATCCATAGAGGGGATTTATTCACAATAGTGAGCTTCAGGTTTTGTTCTATTGGAGTAGTCAAAGGATTACACTCAACCATGCAAAACCTACCTATTCAACATATCTCCAATGTACTTCTTTCGAGAGAGGAATATAAACTTCGGATGTTGAGTTAATTCAATACCAAGATAGTAGTGAACATAGCCCAAGTCAGTCATTTCAAAACATTTCCTCAATTCCTTATTTATGGATGCAATGTAGCTCTAATTGTCCCCTATGTTAAAGTATCATATACATACACCACAAGATATACAACTGTTTTTCCAAATTTCTTGAAAAACAATTTGCATCATCAAGATCATAATGTTTGAATTTTATTTTTAGAAGATGCTCAATTAACTTTTCATACCAGGCTAGCGGTGCTTGCTTGAGCCCATAAAAGGATTTCACAAACTTGCATACTTTGTGTTCTTGGCCCTTCACAACAAATCCTTCTGGATGGGACATAAAAACATTCTCTTTTAGACCTCCATTCAAGGAATTGGTTTATACATCCATTTGATGGACTTTCCAACCGTTCTGAGCTGCCAAGGAAAAGAGTGTTTGGATGGTAGCCAATTTTGTTGTGGGGGAAAAGTATCCTCATAATCAAACCCTTCTTTCTATGAAAAACTGTTAGGGTCCAAACTTAACCTCTTTATTTATGTAATAAACTCAATAGGGTCGAGTCATAGTCATAGTTAGTTAAGGAGTCAATAAAGCTCGAATTAATAATTGTAAGTGGTTGACCTGCATTTAAGAAAGGGACCACAGTTAGTTGAAATGGGCCATAATTAATAAATAAAGTGGTTAACCTTTGTTATGCAAAGGACCACTAGTTGTTAGGTTGTTGAAGGTCATTTAGCTAAAAATAGTCATAGTTAGAAGGGAAAGATCATTGAGTCTTATTCTGTAATTGAGCTTTGCTATGTTGGAGGTTACCCCTCGAAGAGGCAAGTGAACATTGCTTTTATCTTTGAATAATAAAAAGCTGGTTATTTTATTTTAATTTAATTTTATTTTTTATTTATTTATTTTATTTTATTTTTTATTTTTTATTTTATTTATTTATTTATTTTTATTTATTTTCTGTGTTTTGGGTTGTATTTCTTCACATATTTGGTATTCTGGAATTTCTTGCAGGTTAAGAGCATAACAAGTGGTGTCAGAGCACTTTCCAGGGACGGTGGTACCTCCATTTTTGGCATAAATGTTTTTAAGCTAGAGACGAGTTCCGACGTCTTTAAACCATAGGATCTATCGTTGAGTGCATAAACCTGTGGATTTGGGGAGGCATGCATGCAGGAAATACAAGAGGTGGTCATGCTTGTTGGACTCCCTTGCAACCCATATGGGTACCCCTTCAAGTAGTAGTGCATTATACAGAACCGCACAAAGAATACCTCCACATACCCTCTCGGTATATCAGAAGCCCCCTAGGCTCACCTGAAACCTCAACTTAGATAAGTCGTCGGTCATCTTGCTACTACAGTACATTGAGAACAACACTCAAGGAAATTACTCACACGTACAATAGGGTAGTCGGGTAGTACGGCTAAGGGTACAGTTGATCCTCCTTAGTTAGTGCCCTGAAAGATTGGGCTGAGTACTAATGTTGGACCCTTATGTATATTGTGATCTATAGCACTTGACACTCCTTTGTGACCATAGTTCCCTCGAATCTATGAAGATCGCCCATTATCTTTGTTGAACAGGTAAATCCCCTCTACGGACAGAGGCGATCCCACTAGCCCAACATGGGTCTAGCAACAATCAATAAACGCTAACATGCAGGTTCCTAATTGCAAATCAAAGATCGATGATGAGGGCCTACCTGGATTCCAACACTAATACTTATAGAAGAGTCGTCGCTCCCGTTCCTTTGCTCCGGCTGGTCACAATCCCCACGATCCTCGTGAACGGACACCTGCACATGCAAAGAACGACACAAATACAAGCATAAAATCCAATAGATGCAATTATATATCAGTCAGAAAGGATATAACTCAGTCATCATTATGAAGACAATAAGAGTGGAACCATAACGATAGTCGTCTATTAATGAATAAAAAGCAGAGAAAGATACAACCAAGGTTCTGACGTTGAACCTATTCTCTAGCTGGGCGAGCAGCTATGTATGCCTTGCAATAAACCTTCTCTCTCTCAGGATTCTGGCAGCATAACCTCCCTATGCTTCAAAATTCTTATTATCACTCTAGCATTACTCCAGCACTCACAAAAAATCTAGCAGAAACTAGCTTGTCTAATGCATGAGGACAAACTTTTATAGATGGAGAAGGGAGGAATATTCAATGTACCAGGACGCCCATTGTGGATTGGCATTATCCCTGAAAAGCTACTGAGGATAGTTGTCAAGGATAAATGATGACTCTCGACGTCTATCATGTGGATTTTTCCCTCAAAGAACTTCATGATAAGAGAGGAAAAAACATATGGGTGCGCGTTGGCCAAAAATCATTACCAAATTTAGGCGGCGCGAGTGTTGCTCTAGGATAGAGCGCCAATGGGCGCACCCCCTTTTGAGGATCTCAGTGATTGGCGTGGATAAGACACTGTGTACCTGCGCCAATGGAAAAAAGGCACTTTTCAGGGATAATTTGTAGAAGGTGTCTTCAGGGAACATAATGCAAGTGTTTTCAGGCTATGCCACTGCTCACAGGTCCCGGAACGTATCCTCCAATGTACGAAAACAGGGGTAACAAGGACGGTGACCAATGGTGACAAATTACTGTGTAACAGATGCCCCCTAAAGCATGAGGCCCGAGAGAGAGAGAGGGGTGAAATGCTTTACAATAACACATATAGCAACCGCCGAGAATCTGCATTGAGAGATACAATTGATAGCTCAAATACATGATGCACGTGGTATGGTCTCAGCCATCCATAAGAGAGTACATGATAATCTAGATCCGTAGTATGGACGCAGCCATCTGGTTAGGATCAATCAATTGACTCAGGTATGGTTGCAGCCATCCAGTGAATGAGTCATGTATCAAGAATCACGCCTGGATTACAACAGACACAATCCGGGGTCTTGCGCTCCATCTCGACCCCAACAGAATAACAAGTTCAAGCATGTGAATATGTGAGCTGAAGTCGAACATGCATGAACATCGTCTGATTACCAGTCAATATTGGGAACTGTTAACAGACGCGAGAGGTACCCTCAATAATGACAATGGCCCTCAAGGTACTATAGGTACAATCTACGGCGTGTGAATTAGTGATCTGAAGTCGAACACCCGTAGAATCATTCGATTGAAGGCCAATGATGAAAACCTCACGTCGAACACGAAGAACCTGCCATTGAGGCATGCAGGGTCTAAGGCACCGGCAGGGAGTCCCTAGATCAGCTTCCTGGATAATGAGCTGAAGTCGACAGGAAGTGACCTTGATCGAAGGTGGGCCATAGTGTTTCCCACATCATCAACATGAGACAGAGAGATAATGTTGTGAATTAAGATTGTATGAACTATCAAACGGAGGTTGTTTCTTTTCAGAGGTCAACTTCTCTTGAACATATTGGCGGCACGACAATGGAATTGGCAGTATTTGACATCGATGGATCAGAGGTCATGATGACGAGGCAATGAGCAGATGAGAGGTCAAATAGGATTACCCAATCCCATGGAGGCAAGTGAAAAATGAGATGAGATATCCCCACCCCAACACGGAAGCAGAGAAGTGCCATGTTCAAGAGCGACATACTGTCGACACGACAATAATTATGGTTCCCAAAATTTTCTTTTCCCCCACCATTTCTGGCGAGTACCCCAATTATTTTTAACAAGCTTGATGGGGATAGCATATGCTTGTGGTGCGTCATTTCAACAAAATCCGATGTCATCAGGTTTTAACGAGTCTGACAAAGGAAGAACTCGGTGTCTTTTCATGTTTAGAGAGTTTGAAAAGACAGCAGAAAATGAAACTCCAGGGGTGTCCTTTTTCGTAAAGTTGTGTCTCTCGGGCCCGAAAAAGTATAAAATAATGCCCGAAAGAACCGCCCAATCATTACGATCGAGGAGTACTTTTCATAAGTAGTGACTCTGATCTGAAAAAGTAAAAAAGCGATCAAAACCACATCACTTCGTGACCATTAACGAACCGGAAACGATAAAGGTCCGACGATCTTTTCATTTTTAAACGGTCGGAAAAGGGTTTAAAGACGACCATTTCTCATATCCATTTAACGAGTCGAGAGGACCAACTCGGCATTCTTTTCACGTTTAGAGAGTCAGAAAAGAGAAAAAGATGACTCCAAAGTGACTTTTTCGTGTATTTACCGAGTTCGAAAAAGTATAAAATACAACTCGTTTCGCCATTAAAGCTCCATAAATACCTGTCGCTACACAAAAAATCGGCGTAAAACCCATTTTCGACACAAATATCCATGAAAATATTCATAAAATGACTTTTTAAAGCTTAATTAGGGTCAAAAAGCTATAAAAAGATGAAAATAGTAAATAAAAATTACTTTTCACTTTTTACCTTTTGAGAGCGACATTAGGGATTTTTGGAGTGCGACCTTCAGTTGGCGATTGCGACCAATCCAGTGGATCATTTCGAGCGCCGTCAGTGCCAGGTAAGTGGTCTTGTCCTTAGCTTCATTTTCATCTGTTTGAAATTTGTTTTTAACTGGATTTTCATTTCTTATGGGGGGAATTTTAAATTTAGGGTTTGCGCCCATTGGCGCGGGTTTCGGGCACGGACCCGCGCCAATGGGGCAAATTTCCCACAGGGCGCGCGCCCATGGGCGCGACTGTTTTAGAAATAGTCGCGCCAACGGCCGCACGCATTTCTAGGCCAATTTTAAGAAATTAAAAACCCATTTTTCTGCAATTTCAAGTTGTGTGAGGGTCTAATGCATCATTTTGACTTGTTTTTGCAGGGCAATCCCTAAAAATGATGATGATATGGAAGGAACGGGAACATGACCAAGTGGACATATCAACCCTAGTTGACGAGGATTGCATGGAAGCTCTGAGAGCATGTGGGCTCAAGAAATTTTTCATGCTATCCTATTTGCGAGCTCAGCCAGAGCTCATACAGTACTTGATTGACTTATGGGACGTAGAGGAACAGGTGTTCCAGATACGAGATCAGGTATTGGAGTTGGATGTATCGGATGTCTACTTCTTGACAGGATTGTCGCGACGAGGGCCGGTGCCTCGGTTGACTGGGAGCAGGCCATCTGGGGAGAAGATGGATGAGGTCAAGGCTTGTATTTACCCGGAGGCAAGATATAGACAGGGCAGTTCGAAGGTGGACATCTCCACTGTTCAGGATCTGACACTGAGAGCCTTACTATTCACTCTTACACGAGCTGCAGGGGCAGAAGCGCCTCACGAAGCTACGAAGAACCACCTACTTTTAGCGATAGAGTGCCTTAGCCCGACGATCTTCAATTGGGCGTTAGCTGTGACGACCAATATGAAGAGGCAGCTAACAAAGGCCAAGCGGGGCAAGCTGCAACAGTTCGGGTATGGTTCCATCTTGGTGACATTCTTCCTGGAACGTGTGCCAAGCTTCCAGGGCCAAGGGGCCTTTGTTACAGACCCAACACCTCGAGAGTCGAGGATGGCTCGATGGATGCCACTGATGCCGAGGGGTGGTGGCGGCCAGCAGATGTCCTTCAGACCAGAGTTCTTCGGGTGGCTTCGCCACCAACTGATCATGGTGGAAGACTAGCCGTATGCGGGGACAAACTTCACTGGAGACCCTGACCTTCCCTTACCGGAGGGAGAGGACTGGGACGAGGATATTGGTACTTCCTCAGTTTTTTGGTTTTTGTATTTTTATGATTTTTTGTTAGTACATGCTTGTCCTAATGAATTTTATATGCACATGCAGATGTCGGCCCAGAGCGTTCAGCTGGCTTGTCTTCCGTTGCGAGGAGACATCCAGTAGCAGCAGCAGCAGGAGCACATCCTCAGGAGGAGGGCAGTGACAGAGGGGAGCTTATCCAGAACCTCGAGGCTATCACTCGAGGGATCCCAGATTATGCTCGACTAGCGGATGTCCCGCTAGCTTACCAGAGGCACACAATAGGGGTGCCAAATCGCATCCATCGTCTCTTGAGGTGTCTAGTGCGAGTGGTGACGTGCTATCATGAGCACCACCGAGACTAGACATCTAGGCTTTTCTTTTCATGCATATTTTTTGAGAGACATGTTGTCTCCGGATGTATTTAGACAAACATGTATTATTTTTTTGATGATGCACGGGGTGCAAACATATTGGACACACACATATATATATATATACATATGTTTTATGGTCTTATTGTACTTTATGCTTCTTGTATTATGTTGATTCACATGTGATGCAAATGCCTGTCCAACACATAATTAGCTAATGCATCGGTTAACGTATTAAGTCGTCTTGGAATATGTTGATAAGTAATGAAATCAAAATCCCTTCCTAATAACTTAACACGTAAATACAACCTTAAAATCCGATTATCTCTGACAGAATAACACTCGTTGAGTTGATGGACTACAAGTTGAAAGTCCAAGTTCACAACCAATGTTCGAATGCCGAGGTTAATTGCCTCAACTAATAATTCAATCACAACACTATATTCAACAACATTGTTCGTTGTACAACCTAGGAAAACCCCTTGAATATCTACTAACTCACCATGAGGATCGTAGATCACCCATGCCGCAGATGAAAAGCTGCGTGTACTGCGGGAAGCACCATCAGAGAAACCAACGTAAGGCGATCCAGACATCTGTTCAAGAAACGAAAGACAAAATAAGTGGCAATCACGCCGACATACCAAAATAAAAACTAAAACATGCACACACAATACACTTGCCGAAAGCACACATATGTACAAAAAGGAAGAGAGTGCCTGGACTCATGCATAGTATTTTTTGAGATAAAACCCATTTCGGGGCCTATCCAGGGGATTACCTTCATAATCAATAAGCTCATAGGCACCATTTTGCAAAACTCTTTTCACAATGTATGGCTCGTGCCACATAGGCTCGAGTTTTCCTGCCCCCAGATTATCGTTAGCTTGACCATAGAGCAGTACTAAGTCTCCCTCAATGAAAGAGCGGGGGTTAACAACATTATCGAAGTGATTTTTCACTCACTTCTTCTGAGCTTCAATAGTTAAGGAGGCTAGACGACGAGTCTCATCCAGCCGTTCTAAGTAAAGAAGAGGCTCTTCCACTAGAGTAGTATCAGGGAGCAACTCGACGGCTATCTTTAATGAAGGAATCTCACACTCAATAGGAAGGGTCACCTCCAGTCCATAAACTAACTGAAAAGGAGTGAAACCAGTGGCGTCCTTTACGGAGGTACGATAGGCCCACAAAGCAGAGAACAACATCAGATGCCAATTGGACTTATGCATGCCAACAGTTCTTTGAAGCATCGTGACCAAAACCTTGTTCACGGCTTCCACTTGACCGTTTACCTGAGGATAGTACGGGGTCGAACTGTCATGCTTAAGGCCCAATTGGGTTGTTAACTCAGTCATCATGTGATTACGAAAATGTTTTCCGTGATCAGTGACGATGGCTTGGGGTACTCCGAATTGCGAAATAACATGGATGAACAAAAACTGCGCCGCGGTGTGACCGTCTTCTGACAATGTAGGCATCGCCTCAACCCATTTCGTGAAATAATCGACAGCAACAATGATGTACCCATGCCCCTCGACCGAGCGAGGGTTACAGGTCACATAATCGATGCCCCATTTGGCAAAAGGGCCGACGGTTACAACGGGGTGCAATGGAGCAGGGGGTGCAGGCATCTTCCGTTGGTAAATCTGGCATTCATGACACGAACAGACAACAAGAATGCAATCCTTGAAAATGGAGGGCCAGAAATACCTGACACGGAGGATTTTCT
Source organism: Pinus taeda (assembly GCA_000404065.3). Taxonomy (NCBI): domain Eukaryota; kingdom Viridiplantae; phylum Streptophyta; class Pinopsida; order Pinales; family Pinaceae; genus Pinus; species Pinus taeda. Next base: position 125,982 of record APFE030408972.1, on the reverse strand, counting down.
GTGCGGTGGCATATCCAGACATGTGACCACCACAGGCACCAGAGTGGTAGTCATTCAGAACTCTCTCTGCTTCTTCGAAAGTCAAACATCGGCGAAGAACAGAATCAACACCGAGACGGTACAGGGTGTCCCCAACGATGCGATATGGTTGGGCTTGATGCCAGATCCGTCGACGAGCATCCTTGGAGGTCTCGGGACGGAAGGAGTACGTCTGCAAGTAGACAATAATATCCCCGTACCAGGGATCGAGGGTGCTAATGAGGAAGAGAGTTTCATCTGGAATGGAATCCTCTAACTGAGAGGAGGCAGCGGTGGATGGCAAAGAACACAACAGCTCAACGAAGACAAGTGATTTATTAAACTTGGCAGCAGCAAATTCCAAGTCAAACTCTTGGAGGATGACTATCCACTTCGAGTATTTTCCCACCAGCAACTGGCGTGACAGAATATAAGTCATAGGGTTGCAATCGGAGATCACTTTCATAGTACGCAACAAGATGTAATGACGGAAACGTTGAATAGCGCAAACAACAGCGAGGGCCAACTTCTCGACATAAGCATATCGAGTTTCCGTTTCTAACAAGTTGCGGCTAAGGTAGTAGATAACGTGTTCAGTGCCATCGTCGTCATCTTGAACCAGAACCATACTGATGGTGGTATCAGCAGCGGCCAAATACAACGTGTAATCGCGATGATAATTGGGAGGCCGCAACAAAGGGGTGGAAACTAGAAGAGTTTTGAGATGTGCAAAAGACTCCTCAGCTGTGGCATCCCATCGAAACGGGGTGTCGCGCTTGAGTAACCGCGTGAAACCTTCTGCCACTTCGGCATAATTTGGGATGAATCGTCGTAAGAAATTTGCTTTACCTTGCATACTCTGCAGTTGCCGCAAAGAAGCAGGGGGACGAAGATTCAAAATGGCTTCGACTTTAAGGGGATCCAAACGAATGCCCTCTCGGGAGACGTGAACCCAAGAAGTTGACCGGATTCTACACAGAAGACACATTTATGCGGATTAAGTCGGATATTGTAGTGTCGACAGCGGAGAAAAATCTCGCGGAGATGTGACAGATGGTCTTGGCGCTTAGCCGAATGAGCAGGGAGGTCATCCAGATAAGGCTGTACGATGTGCCAAATATCATGAAAGGCATAAGACATCGCACATTGAAAAGTGGCACCGGCATTCTTGAGACTAAAAGGGAGCTTTTTATAAGCGAAAGTACCCCACGGATAGATAAAGGCCGTCTTGTGTTGATCAACGGGCGCGATATTAATCTGGTTGTAGCTAGAAAATCCATCCATGAACGAATATATTTCACTCCCAGCACACTCATCAATGAGTTGATCAATGAAAGGTGTGGGGTAGTTATCTTTCGGGCACGCTCGGTTAATATCACGATAATCGACACAGACACGAATAGTACCCTGCTTCTTATCCACAGGGACAATGTTAGAGACCCAATCTATGAGTGGGATAGGGTAGATGAAACCAACTTTAAGAAGTTTTTCCACTTCCACTTTGATAGCTGCAGCCTTGTGGGGGTGCACAGGGCGTAAACGCTGACGAACAGGTTTGGCTCCTGGATACGTAGGTATCTCATGCACTATAATGTTTGGATCGATGCTGGGAATCTCTTCATAAGACCATGCAAAGACGTCACGGAACTCGCGAAAAAGAGCTATATAGATTTGAATTTCCTCAGGAGTGCAAGTGACTCCTATGTAGATGTTCTCGACAATCCCTGGTTGGATAGAGTTGTCGATAGGTTGGGTCTGCGTAATGTTCCCCAAATTCCCTTCAGACGAAAGTTGATAGACCTGAATAGGTGTCTGAAGAGGTTGTGAAGGGAAACATGGAGCAAACTGCTCGAGACAAGCCAACGTTTCCCGGAGGGTAGGGAGGAACGAGGAACGGTGATGAAGATGGGACCATGGAGGTTCCTCGAGAGACATGGTCTCTATGATGGCTTCGTCGGAAGGAAATATTTCCTTTAATGGATCGCGCATTCTCCAAGCCAAGGGGAATAGTTGTATGAGTCAAGAGCTCCGCTTAAAGAAGCGGGTTCAGCAGGAGGAGCCGATACAGCAACAATTTCGATGTAGTTGAGCTCGGCGGGACTCAACGACATCTCCTCGCCCCATGATTCTATCTGGTCGATGGGGGGGAGGACCAGGGATCAGAACGAACCGAAATCATACTGATGGAGGCGAGGTTGGGAGGTGGGAGTGAGAAAACACCCATGAGGGCGGGATCTTTGAAGAGCCCGGCTCCCACACTCTCGAAAGGGATGGAGGTATGCTCCATGAAAGGCACATTTCCTTCAGAAGAAGAAACGAAGAAGGAGAGCTGGTCTACCGTGACGATTTTCCCTTGGTGAGGGAAACATATGACACGGAAGAGGGATGAAGCCACGATGCGCATGGCATACGTCCAACTCCGGCCTAGAAGAAGGTTGTAAGTAAGATTTGCATCAATGACCTCAACTTCTACTTCAACGGTTTTCCCTTCTAAAGTGATCGGCAATCGTTGAAGAATACCATAGGGACGAGATTCTCTCCCATCAAAGGCTTCCAATGTCGTGGGAGACTGGCTCAAAGTCGTAGACCCGATCGCTTTCCAACAAGCAATAGACATGATGCAAGTCAACGCGCCCTCATCAATAACTGTACGATGGATCGTTTTTGAATTGATGATGACTTGTATGAGAAAAGTGATCTGATGAGGCAGCCTTGGGACATGGCTCTCGAGATCAAGGGTAATCAGATCCGAATCTTCCGGGTCGATGCCACCGATGGCTGATAGCAGGGACTTCCTCTGAGGGGGGCAACTCTGGAGAACTTATAAGGCGGACATAGCTGACGGAGCCTGCACTAAGTCCTCAACTATGCTATAGTGCTGAGCAGCACGAGCATTTGGGTTGTAAGATGATCTCCTGAGTACTCCTTTGGGAGGGGGTTGGATGGTCGTCTCAGTACTTGGTCTATCGATATGGAGCGGACCAGAGCTGGACGAAGGAGCGCTTGAGGGAACCTTGGGCTCCTTCCCAACGGACGACGGATACTCCTTTGTTCGAGTCGTTACATGAACGGGAATGGATCCAACCATGAAGACTTGGGAACCAAAGGGAGAAGAAGACGAGGATGGATCAGCCACCATTTGAGTCTGTTGAGAGGGGAAAGGTTCTTTCAGAACCACAGGAATCCCAGGGGCACCTTTCAACAAACGACTAACCTCGGACCGCCTTGGGCAGTCTTTGGTGTAGTGATCCTCATCACATATGAGACAAGGATACTTGGGTTTGCGCTTAGCTCCTTCCTCGGATGGGGGTTTGGAGGAATCTTGTTTAGGTTGCTCATACTTATTCTTTGATTTCCCCTTTTTCTTTCCTTTCGATGCCTTACTCGCCGTGGTGGACTGGACAACGTTAACCTCGAATGTACTTCCAGAATTTGAACCACCCTGAGAAGTGTTTTCGTTAGAAGCATTCGATTTTTTCTTCCCAGGGTTCGAGGATGATTTTTTGGACGACGGATTTACAGAGCCAATAACTCCATCAAAAGATGGCTTTGGTGGAGCCTTGGATGTACCGGGTCTCATATAAAGTACCTAACTGAGAATAAACTAAGTCAAGGTACTGAGCACGCGCGATAGCTTGCTCTTCAGTCACACAGGCTCCCATAGCAATATCCCATGCAATCTTAGGGACAAAGGAAGTTGTGAACCAATCGGTGAGGAGTTGATCAGGAATCCAAAACTTGATCAACCGACGATGCCTTCTCCATTCATGTATATGATCAGAGATGTGCGTAGCCGTATCTTGCTTGAGAGACGTAAGGAGATGCGTTCCCGTCTCGTACCAAATGGGTAACTGAAAATGAGTGAGGAATGCCATTGCTAATGAATTGAAATCTTGAAAAGACCCACGGGTCAATTCAATGTGCCATTTAGCAGCGGAGCCGGTGAGAGTCCTTTGGAATAGGCGAAGTCGAACCGAATCATCAAGTCATGAATTGGACGAACACCAAAGGTGATAAGTCATTACATGGGCTTGAGGATCCTCCCCAGCCTTGCCGTCGAATTTGGGACAATCACCGGGTATCTTAGTTGGAACTGGTGGGCATTGTGGATTATGCAAAATAAGATCATTTGTTAACTTCGACACATCGGACAGTTCCAACGTCGCTAGAAATGGTAGCTGCAGGTTGAAGGACATCTGCGGATATGAGGTAGGGACAGAGTTCCATGCAGTTGCTGGTTGCCCCCATTGACCTTGTCCGGACGGACCAGGTCCAAAAGGACCTTGTCCGTAGGAACTTTGTCCATAAGGGTTATATCCATAACCGGATGGTTGATTCTAGTTTTGCCCCCCAGTGCCCCATTGGTTACCATACTGTCCTACAGGAGCAACATTGGGTTGCTGATAATTTTGATAAGGGGTGGCCTGCGGCTGTTGGTAATTTTGATACGGGGCAAATTGATTTTGCCCCTGGGGTTGCTAGTATCCATATGGTTGCTGGGCTCCATATTGTGCCTGGGAACCAGGCGGCATTTGATAAGAAGGTTGGGATTGGTACCCACCTTGTGGCTGGAGGCTAGTTTGATTATGGGGTTGGTAACCGGGTTGAGCTTGAGAAGCAGGAACCATCTGCAAGCCCAGTTGAGCTGCCCCAGAAAGATATCCTTGCGAAGACTAAGGTTGGGCCATCTGGCCGGAAGGTTGTCCTGGCTGGATTTGAGACAGAACTACTTGCCCAGAAGGTTGAACTTGCTGGGGGTTTGGTTGTCCTTGCGCAACCGAAGGTTGTCCTTGTAGACTAGATGGCTGACTAGACTGAGCAGTGGGCTGGCCTTGCTGCATGTAAGGCTGGCCACCTTGCCCAGAAGGGTAGCCTTGCTAGTTTCTGGGTTGTCCTTGCTGCACGTATGGTTGTCCCAGATTCCCATAGGGTTGACCCGAAGGGTATCCCTGTTGGGGTCCAGGTTGTCCTTGTTGAGCATAAGGTTGTCCCGGGTTTCTAGAAGGTTGCCCAAGATATGTATAAGACGGACCACCAAAGGCCGAAGGTTGTCCCTGATAAGGTTGTCCTTGTGAGCCTCCAGGTTGCCCTGGATAGGTTTGGCCATAATACTGCTGCCCATAATTAGGCTGTGTGTAGGATGGCTGACCTTGGTATGATGGTCCTTGAGATGGCTGCCCTTGATCCCGACGGAATTGACCACCACCGTAACCAGTGGTACCCCAAGCCACATTCAACGGAATGGTACCTTCTACAGCGGGTTGAGCTGGCAAGGAGGTATACAAATAATGATTGAAAGGATCATAATAAGGGCCTTGCCCGCCTGGATTTTGGACAACATGCAAGTACTGAGAATATGCCCCCTGCTGAAATGGCATCAGAAGAAGGCGGGGCACCGCTTGCAGGGTGAACAACTCTAGCAGCATGTGCCGATTGACCACTACGTACCGGACCATGGGAAGGGCCGACAATAGTAGTTACGACGGAAGATGCCGTAACGGAACTAGCAACTGGAGGCGACGATGTGACACAAACGGTCGGATTGGTCGGAACTGACGTGACAGCGGTATGGTGAACTTGGGAAACAAAAGGCCCCGTAGTGGGAACAATGTTATTATCCCACATAGAAGAGGAACTCGCAGAGCCCATAGCATCCCTCAGAGATCTATAGCGCGCCGACACTGTAATATCGAGAGGTGTAACAGTGTAGGGCGTAGATATAACCGGGGATGTGGCCGGGATGGGAGTCTCAATACTCTACATAACGGGTGTTCTACTCGATACAAGAGATGTGTCTTCCATATTGGAAGAAGCCATCGGGGACGAAACACCAATAGGAGTAGAGGGAAAATCCTCTTCAGAAGGCTCCCAAACAGGGTTCCAAAACAAGTCGTAAAGCTCGTGCTCTGGAGCACGAGAGTTCAACGATTGGACACTTGGAATAACAGGGAAAGTGTCACCACAAACCGGTGTCTCAGGAGCAGCAGAAGAAGGAGACCCTTGGTCACTCAGAACGGGAGACGGGATCGATGGATCCGCCAGGATGATCGAATCAAACAAGAATCCTAGACAAGCTAACGATAAAAGACCCTACTCAAAACTTGCGCAAACAAGATCTAACAAGGTAAATGTAATCGTGGTCGAATAAATTTTTAAGATATTAGGACACAACTTGACCTTTTCATGTTTTAAGAGTTGAGAAAAGGACAAAATACGACTCTAGTTGCCTTCGAATATTTAGTGAGCTCGAAGTGACAAATGCTCAATAGAGCCTTTTCTTTTAAAGAGTTCGAAAAGTATCAAAAAGTGACTGCTCTGGAGAAACTAGGCAAGGGGTTTACCAGAAAATCCGTAAAACTGCATATACACCTTAGCAATCATATGAAAGCCAAGGACTTTCTGTACGGCAGTCAATATTCCCGAATGTTGTGTTCGGTGCGTTACGGGCTGTAAGGCGGCAGACACGGCTTCCTGTGGATCAAGGATGATAACCTAGTGGAGTTTCCCCATATATACGCGACAGTACGTGGGAGCACAAGTCTGTACTAGACCACAATTGAATCACACAAGGAGGAATCACCCAACCTTAATGGGAGAACAAAAGTGACTAGGTTTAACGACGCCGGAGCATGTCTCTAGCGTAGACCTCTAGAATGTGAGCGTTATGTTCCAATGCGTTTTTAAGTTTATTCGATTTATTTTAAAGTTTATCTTGAGTTAAGTTTTGGTTTTCAGATCCTACCGTATGTAATTTCTCAAAATCCCTAAATGCAATCTATATGCCAAAACCTGTCATTCCATTCGATGAATGCTAATTACAAAAGAGTTTAGAGAGCTTTCATGCAAACTAAATGATCACAAACAACAAAGAGTTTCCTTAATGCAACTAATGCAAATCACTAAACTTTTCTTTAAGATCACTAATTCACTAATCATAATGAAAAGTCCTAACTTTCATTAACTGTTTCAAAGCAAAAGAGATTTTCTTTTTCAATAATGGAAAAATGCACTAAAGAACTTTTGAGAAATAACACTAACAAATTCTAACCAATACACACACGTTCAATTCCTCGAAACACAAATCAAACATCTAAAGAATCAAAAAGGTCCCAAAGACAACAATGAGCCGTGTGACCTGGGCTCAAAGTGAGACGAAGCAGAATTCAAGTGAAGACGAAGCAAATCACCTAAATAACGCAACGAAATGATTCACAACTACCAAACTGTAAGGGAGCAAGCAAGAGAGTCGACTGGACAACAAAAAGATCGAAACACCTTAGGAAGGCTCGATTCACAAGGCCACTAGATGTCCTAGGGCTAGAAATGCGAAATCGGTAGAAAAAAGCAAACACCCAGAGGGTAGCGATCGAAACCAGTCAAATCACACTCCAACACACCAAAGTAGTCTAGTAAAGGTACTTAGGATGAAACCAAAGCTCAAAAAATCAAGAACCAAGCAAACTTCGAAAGTTTACAGGCCTGGCGCGACTGTCAGGCTGCAACTAGTGCCTTTCAGGATTGGCGCGGGTTGTCAATGTGCAACTTGCACCAACTGGCGCGACTGTCACGCTATAAACTAGGGCCAGTCGAGTTTGCTATGGAAAATAAAAAACACAAGAGCCAAGGCTAAACCAACAATACCTAAGTACTCTAAGGAGGCAAAAACAACACAGGTATCCAACCCAGAAAGCAAAACAAGCGGGAGAAACCAAGGAAACAATCAAGGAACAAGGCTAGTCCCAAGTCGTTCAATTTGCGAACCAAACCGGAGATAGACTGAAGTAGCATTGATCTACTTTGCTAATGCAAAGCAATAACGTTTCGAAGGCTATCTGGCCAGACTTCAGACTCTGTCTAATAGTTCACAAATCAAACAACAAGACAAGATAAACAAAAAAGGCAAAAGCCAACTCCCCAGTGGAGTCGCCAAATTGTTGTGTAGGTAAATCCCCTCTGCGGACAAAGGCGATCCCACTAGCCTAACTGAGGTCTAGCAACAATCAAACAACGCTAACACGCAGGTTCCTAATTGAAAAATAAAGGCCAATGATGAGAGCCTACCTCGAATCCAATGCTTATATTCATAGAAGGGTCGTCGCTTCCGTTCTTTCGCTTCAGCTGGTCACAGTCCTCACAATCTCCGTGAATAGACACCTGCACATGCAAAGAACAAGACAAATACAAGCATAAAATCCGGGAAATGGAACTATGTATCAGTCAGAAAGGATACAACTCAAACATCATAATAAAGACACATGAGTGGAACCATAATGATAGTCGTCTATTATTATTTATGAACAAAAGAGAATACAACCAAGTTCTGACATCAAATCCTCCTTTGGCTGGGTGAATCAGCAACACATGCCTTGCAAAGCTTGTAAGGGATGGGAACAAGCCTCTCTCTCCTTGATCACTTGGACATGGATATTCTCCTTAAAGATTTAGCCTCATAGGGATACACAAGACCTCTTGCAAGATGAGCTTAGCAATCCTCAGACTTTGGGAACTTGTAAAGTAGAATTACTAACCAAGAATTACCAACTAGCTTGTAAAAGGGGAAGGCACAAGCTTATATAGAGATAGGAGGAGTAGATAAGACCATCCACTTGATTCATGGGATTGTCCTTATCATTAGGAAGCT
>APFE030408972.1:99759-112603 GCA_000404065.3 Pinus taeda | reverse complement strand
CACAAAACATTTTATCCTTCTCTGTCTCGTGTCGATGATGTGGGAAACATTATGGCCCACCTTCGATCAAGGTCACTTCCTGTCGACTTCAGCTCATTATCCAGGAAGTTGGCTTAGAGAATCCCTTCAGGTACCTTGGGGCCTGCATGCCTCAATGGCAGGTTTTTTGTGTTTGACGTGAGGTTTTCATCATTGGCCTCTGATCGGATGATTCTGCGGGTGTTCGGTGCCGGCTCATTGATTCGCTTGCCGTGGATTGTACCTATAGTACCTTGAGGACCATTGTCATTATTGGTGGTACCTCTTGCGTCTGTTAACAGTTTTCGTCATTGACTGGTAATCAGACGATGTTCTCTCATGTTCGACTTTGACTCTTCTATTCGCATGCTTGATTTTTTGGGTCGAGTTGGAGCGCAAGACCCTGGATTTTGTATGTTGGGATCCAAGCTGCATTTTGTGGATTATTATAATCACTACATGACTCATTCACTGGATGGCTGCGACCATGCCTGAGTCCATTCATTGATCCTCATCGGATGGCTGCATCCATACCTGGGATCTAGATTTTTATGTACTCTGTTATGGATGGCTGCGCCCATACCATGTACATCATGTATTTGAGATATCAGTTGTACTTCGTGTAGGTTCTCCAGCGGCCATGTTTTCAGTCGACCATGTTCTTGTAAAGCACTTCACCCCTCTCTCTCTTGGGCTTCATGCTTTAGGGGGCATCTGTTACACAGTATTTTGTCACCGTCCCTGTTACCCCTTCTCTCGTACATTGGAGGACCTATTCCGGGACCTGTGAGAAGTGACATGACTTGAAAACACCTGTTTTGTATCCCTTGAAGCATGTATTCCATGTGCCCTGAAGACCATTTCTGCAAAATACCCAAAAATGTAGCCCTTTCTCCATTGGCGCTGTTCCACAGTGTATTGATCGCGCCAATGGGATGAATCCTCCAAAGAGGGCGTGCCAGCTGGAGCTCTGTCTCAGAGTCGCACTAGAGCCAGCCCAGTTGGGTAAAGTTTTTAACCATCAAGCTTCCGAAGGTTCTTTCCACCTTATCCATAAACTAATTTCAGTTTGAATTGGTTCAGTTGGGCTTCGTATCTCCCAAGGAGGGAAGTAGTTCTCCACCTCTCATGGAAGCTTCCTAATGATAAGGATAATCCCATGAATCAAGTGGATGGTCTTATCTACTCCTCCTATCTCTATATAAGCTTGTTCCTTCCCCTTTGACAAGTTGGTTGGTAATTCTTGGTTAGTAATTCTATTTTATAAGTTCCCAAAGTCTGAGGATTGCTAAGCTCATCTTGCAAGAGGTCTTGTGTATCCCTACGAGGCTAAATCTTTAAGGAGGAGATCCATGTCCAAGTGATCAAGGAGAGAGAGGTTTGTTCCCATCCCTTACAAGCTTTGCAAGGCATGTGTTGCTGATTCACCTAGCCAAAGGAGCATTTGACGTCAGAACTTGGTTGTATTCTCTTTTGTTCATAAATAATAATAGACGACTATCATTATGGTTCCACTCATGTGTCTTTATTATGATGTTTGAGTTGTATCTTTTCTGACTAATACATAGTTGCATTTCCCAGATTTTATGCTTGTATTTGTCTTGTTCTTTGCATGTGCAGGTGTCTATTCACGGAGATCGTGAGGATTGTGACCAGCTGAAGCGAAAGAACGAAAGCAACGACCCTTCTACTAATATAAGCGTTGGATTCGAGGTAGGCTCTCATCATTGGCCTTTATTTTGCAATTAGGAAACTACGTGTTAGCATTGTTTGATTGTTGCTAGACCTCATTTAGGCTAGTGGGATCGCCTTTGTCCGCAGAGGGGATTTACCTACACAACATGACCCTTCCTGTACCCATCTGAAGTTTGTACTTATCCGAAATTACAGTTATCTTCAAGTTCTAAACTCATCCAAAGTCCTGTACCTCTGTCTTCATCTGAAGGTGCAAAGAAGTTCGAGTTTCTGTGATCCTATGGTGAACCCAGCGGGGTATTTATAGTTGTTATGCCTCCATAAGTAAGATGACATAAGTGTGGATCATTGTGTCTTTTATTAAGCCATCATGACTATTCTTTTGATTCATACACAAGCCAACATGACTGTGTTTTATATCGTTTTTTCTCGCTGCCATATTCAAGAGGATTGTGCTTGTCTTGGAGGGCTGATCTAGACACTAGGTTGACTTGTATACATTACACATAGGCTTAAGAAGATCATGACATTGACTCTTTGAAATCCTAAGGCTCTCAATGGGATCCAATAAATAAATAGATCTCTTGCTCTTGAAACCCATGCAACAAGGAATAATAATAAATTCATTTTCTTGTAAACAAAAATCATAAGTACAATGTCAAGAAGACTGACCCTAGTTACACTTTCTTCAACACTCCCTCTTAACTAGGAAGGTATTCATGATGGTACTTGGTCATTCTCAATCTGAAGAATTTATCATAAGAAGAATCAATTTGGTAACCCATCCGTATAGAATCATAGTAACTAACATTGTTTCCACAACAAGGCCTTGATTGACAGCTCTATCTCTCATAAGATTAGAGCACAATGTTGGCAAGACCAATGACTATGGACACCTTCATCATTGTCTCTCAAGGTACATACCCACCTGGGTGTTCATTGAGTATGAACTTCTAGGACTATTCTTATCTTGGGTTCCTAGCCCTCAAAGAATATCGGTCCTCTTGCCTACTCTTATCTTGGATGACCTACACATCCTTAAAGAGAATCAGATGCCAGATGATTACCCAATCCTCCATTATTTCTTCCCAAATGAAGACAAGAATGTTGTGTTTATCTCTCCCTCTCAATTAGGGAGGATATGCCCATTCCTGTAAAGGAATGTACCCAAGTTCCATCTGACCAGGAACTTGCCTAAGATCCATCTCAATTAGGGACTTTTCAGAACTCCCTCTTAACTAGGGACTCTCCTTTTCATCAATAAATTTTTCTTCGTGGGTCCTTTAGCTGCTTGATCAACTTCTTTCCTTGATGTCATGGAATTCAATTGAGCTTCTTTCTTGTAGGGCAACATCCATCGATCACTTTCCTTCTTAGTCCGTCATGTCATTCCTTTCTTCATGGAAGTAGCCTTCTTGATACATATATGGAGCCTTCGTCATATGGCTACTTCTTCCTCATCATGTTTCTTTAGATATTTTCATCTACCACATGAATGCTAGTTGTACTTGTACTTACAATTCTTGTTCTAGTAGCCCTGCATGAACTCATCCATATATTATTCAGGAAATCATAACATTAAATAAATAGTACTTTTCGAGATGGCTCTTCATCATGACATGTTCATATAGGTATCATCATCTTGCATACATGTTGACACATCTCCCAAGGATATCCATTGTCAAGGGTCTTCATCTTTTTCATACTTTCATAGAAGTCTTCATATCTTTCTGAGAGATTTCCTAGTCGAATCTTCTTGGTCTTTTGGATGTTGATTGCCTTAATCATGGTTTCATATCTCACGATATCTTCCTTCCTCACACATTCCATTCCAAATATCTTTCAATAAGAGTTTCTTAATTGTAGTCAACCTCCTCATACTTCATATGAGGACATATTATGTTGATTTCATCTTAGTGTGACTTTATGCCTTCCTGCATCCTTTCAGAGGAGGATATCCCTTTCCCTTTATCATACTTCTCAAGATAGAAGTAATTATCCATGTTACATGAAAACATATGACATGACCTTATAAATTTAAATACAAGCATACATACCTTATTTCACCTTTAGGTCATCCATGCTTCTTTCAACAGCTTCCTTGATTGACTTAATCTGCTTCTTCTCTTATGTCACCATAACATCATCCATGAATTCCACAAGTTGGAGTTTTTGATGAAAAACTTGCTTCCTCTCTAGATTAGTGAACCCTTTGATGAGGAGATAATCTTGAGGATCTTGTATATCCCCATCTGGAAAATGTTTCCTTTATGACTAGATGTATGATGAGTCTTATCCTGGATGACTTATTTCTTTCCTTCCATGTCCAATGAGGTTCCCAAGAGCTATATACTTCATGTTTAAATCCCATATATTTTGTCCTTCATGATTCCCACGTTGATGTCATGAGCTCTTGTTTCTAATGCTTCCATGATGCATCTTATTATCTTGGTCATATCTATAACACAAGATTTAGGAGCTTATGATAGGACACTTTTATAAGGGATATCATCTAGATCATAGTAGAGATCTGTTACTCCCTCTTTCCTTGGTCCTTTTCTTCAACTTCCTCCATCTTTTTGGTGATATGAGATTTTTTCTATAATCTCTTCATAGAATTGAATGTTAGATATTTTATTCTTTCCTATTGCAGGACCAAAATTTCCTTTTATTTCTGCACATGTTTGAGTCCTTTAACCTTCAACACTTTTTCCCTCAACTTGTCTTTTTTATCCAACATAGAGACGACAAGTTGTTGAATGAGGTAACTTTCTTGTCATTTGTTACCTTGCAATCAGCTAGTGTATTTCAGAACAATGATGATCATCTTCTTATCATCTCTCCTAGATCTCCCAATTGAGATCTTATGATGATATTCCTTCATTATTTGATACCTTCAATAAGGTCTAAGTGATATGACATTTCTTCACTGCATTTTAGAGAGTATATATTCTGGTATTTCATATATCTATTTTATGTATTCTCTCTTGCTACATAGGGATGAGAGGATCTTTGACCGATTTCATAAGAATCTTATGAGTCTTTTGATGCATTTAAACAATGCTTTACCTTCAGAGACTTTTCCATAGATACCAATGACTTCTCTTCTGGGGACTATATCTATCCTCCTTTTTTATGCAAGGAATTTTGATGACCCAACCGATTTATAGATCTCCTTGCAAACACGAAGTCATTTAACCAAACTTGATTATAAAAAGAAAGATACTTACTTGACATGTGAAGATGAAATCTTCACCTTGATTGCTTTGATCATGGTTGAAGAAGATGTATGAGGGCTTCTTCTTGGATGATCTTCTTTCAAGTGAGAAAGCCTTTCCTTAATAGAAAAGGTTTCTCCTTTTGATAGGGACGATTTTCTGCTTCCTTGGATGATCTTATTCTTGGATAAGGAAATGATCCTTGCTTGATTATTGCCTTGAAGGTAACAATGCCTTCTCGCCTTCAATCTACTCTGCCTTCTTTTGTAGAGTAGGTTAGGATTGCTTCAATATTTTCCAAGATGATGAGATCTTTATTTTGAGGTCCTTTGAGTTTCATAGATTTGTAGATACCTTGATAAGAGTCTTGGTGGTATTTTGATGATGACTGATGTTGAGACACAAGTTCTTGTTGTTGTAGACTGCTTGTTGTAGACATGATCCTTCATTCTTGACAAAGCATTTCAACTTGCTTTGATGCCCTTCTTGAAGATGATCCTTGAATGTCTCTTTGCTGCCCTTTCTTTGAATTCAACACCTTAGCTCCAATACCATGTTGAAGAATATAGGGAAATTAGAGTTAATAAGATTCTTCTTGCATGATAACTATTTGTGAGGTGTGTCAACTTATTCTTCTTATTCCAATCTTGACTTGTTATTATTAGTGTGTGTCTTCATTAGTTCATCAAATAGATAAGAAAAACAAAGAGATAAGAATACGCTATGTTTGGCTTTCTTCCAAGCCAAAAACCTCTCCCTCTTGGAGAGGAAAACCCACACAAAAATATTCTTATAGATATTTAAATTTACAAATACCAATACCATGACCCTTGACCTACTAGGCAACTCCAAGGCCAAGACACGAATCCTCTTCTTTGTCATAGCTAAGATCATCATCACTACTACAAAATCATCACTGCTGCTACACTGAAGTCATCGTCATTGTATCACTGATATCTTGACACTTTGCTATACCTTCACCAAGAATACTGTTGCACTTTTGAGATCAATGCTACTCCTTCATTAATACCTTCACCATGGCACCAAGATCATTTTAGGATCCTTCTCTAAATGTGATGAGATACTGAGGCTACTTCATGATGTTAGTAGGCCAAGATCTTCATTATTACTGCAACAATGAGATGGTGACTGCTTTCCTTGCACCAAGATCATGATTGCAGACATAATGAGATTTCCACCACCGAGGAGTATGAGACTGCAAATTTTCCACTGTAATTGTTCAGAAATTATAGAAGCATCTGAGAATGAACCTTCCTGTACCCATCCGAAGTCTGTACTTATCCAAAATTACAGTGATCTCTGAGTTCTGAACTCATTCGAAGTCCTGTACCTCTATCTTTATCTGAAGGTGCATAGAAGTCTGAGTTTCTATGATATTGTGGTGACTGTAGTGGGGTATTTATAGTTGTTATGCCTCCTTAAATAAGCCAACATAAGTGTGAACTGTTGCGTCTTTTATTAATCTGACATGTCTGTCATTGTAATTCATATGCAAGCCGACATGACTATGTTTTATATCATTTTGCTTGCTTCCATCTTCAATAGGATCATGCTTATCTTGGAGGGTTGATATAGACACTAGGTTGACTTGTATACATTACACATAGTCTCAAGAATAGAATGACATTGACTCTTTGACATCCTAAGTCTCTCAATGGGAGCCACTAAATAAATAGAACTCTTGCTCATGAAACCCATGCAACAAGGAATAATAATAAATTCATTTTATTCTTTACAAAAATCATAAATACAATGTCATGAAGACTGAATCTAGTTACACTTTCTTCATCATGGGCTTCTGTGGGGCACAAAAATAATATGGGAGATACATGGGCACACCAATAAAAATAGTGGGATACACTATCAATAACAATAAGGGGAATACACTAGTATTATAGGGACCTAACAGAGAATAGGTTGCTTGCATTGTGTCCCCATCAAAGCTTATCTTGCTTATGGGATATTGGGATATGAATCAATGTTGAAGATCCTTCTAGAATGACTACCATTCTTCTCCCTCTAGTCATGGTTCCAATGTGCATGACTTAGCCAATTAATTACAAATTACAAATTACAATAAATTATAAATTACAAATAATTAATTATAAATCATAAGTAATTACAAATTACAATTAACTATAAAAGAACCTTATAATAAATAAGAAAAATTATAAGAATATATTAAATAGTAAAAATCTAGTTCATTCAAATCGTAGGTTAGTCGGCTAGCATAATTGTCATCTCACACAACCATAAACATATTTATCACCATTGTCTCTCTTCTTTGTAAATCAAGTCCTGATGATGAGTCTTGGTCTAGACTCGAAACGTCGACAAAGCAAAAATGAAAATTGTGGAATATCCGAATTCAGATTCTAAAAAACCACACCACAGAAATCTACAATCCATTAGCCAATATCATCAATTTGTGTTATGCTGATATACTATCCAATAGCCAAATACTCTGATTCTATCATTGGATTTCATGTTTGATCATAAAATATGAAGCTCATTATTATCTGCAAGCTTGGGAAATTCCTGCCATGAATCTTCCCATAAATTAGCAATAGTTCCATTTCAACTTTTCCAAAAGCAGTTTTGTTGAACAAGATGCATCCCTTTTCTGGCTAGCTATGAACTTGAAGATCCCGTTTGAGTGAAATTGGCTTGAATCAAATTACGGGAGGGATCATTATTCCTGTATTTTATATTCATATTTGCTTCCATAGTGTTGTGTCTCCCTACACCCATCTCCACCATAGCTCACCTCTAGGGACTATATTTAAATTTCTAGGATATTTGAGTTCTAATCCTCCATGAAACTTGAGAAAACATAGTTTATCCCATGTGACTAGTGCCCACTTTCATTCTTTCTTAGCTCCCCTCTGGAGGAAGGATTGTTTGATAGTTCTAAACTTTGTCAATATGGATATAGGGGCCATGAGCACTGAGAAATTATAGAAGGGAAGAGATTGAATGAATTATTTTAGTAGAACCAAATGCCCTGCATATTAAGTGATCAAAACGTCAAATTGGCTAATTTTCCTTACACATTGCTGATTAGCTCCTCCCAAAATTTCAATTTTAGGGAGTTATCCACTAAAGGTGCTCACAAATATTTCAAGGGGAGCCTACATATATGGTATAATAGAATTTGATCAATATGAATTTGTATAGGGAATGGAGTATTAAAGAAAAATATTTGAGATTTTTCTTGATTTATATCTGTCACACGGAATGAGTCGAGGTTGCGGACAAGATCGACCTTCCTAGTATCTAAAGATATCTAGTGACAAGCAAGCCAATAAAAAACTATCCTTCTCTAAATATGCAATTAAAACAAAGGCAAACAAGTGTTTTAGGCCTACCTTGGGTCCAATGCAAGTTTGTGGAAGCCTCGCTCCCTCGCTCCAAATGAGCTTCCTTGAAGTGTAATTCTGAAAACACAAACAAGCAAACAAATTAAATATCACCTGAAAAGCCAATATCATAAAGCATATTAATCATAACGATCAAGGATATTATGAAACAAACCACATAAGACAATTTGTTGAGAAAAATGAATCTGATTGTATTAATTCAAATGAAAGAAGAACTTTACAACCTGTGCCTTGATGCTGTAGAAGCTCCTCCCAGGGTCCGACAAGAAGTCTCCTCTACTTTGACAAGTTTCACTCACTTCCCAATGAAACCAAAAGGTATGTGATCTCTCCTCTCAAGTTTAACTAGGAAGTCCCAATTTCATCAGCATTTACCCTAAAAAATGTTCAGCTTCTAACCTCCCTAGCAACTGACCCAATGCCTTAATTTATAGTGCAATGGAGGGAAGTTACTAGGTCCTCCTTCAAAGGGATAAAGCCCTCCTTCAAAGGGATAGCTCCTCCTATCAAGGGATTAGCTCCTTCTCTTTTGGGATGCATGAACCACCTTGGAGCGAACAATCCACGTCAAAATTCCTTCTAGAATCATCTAGAATTAACCCAAAGTGAGTTTTTTAGAATAAACTTGTGCCTTTTTTACTTTCACAGGGGTCCGCACCCACCCCTTTACAGACAGAGTGGGCAGATCCTTAGGTAACATGAAAAAAGGGTGCAGGACCATAGGTAACAGTGAGAGAAAGTGCATAACGAGAGCTTTATTTATTTTTAATGTCTTTCTCTCATTTCCAAAGCTTGACATGAAGAGCTGAGGTCTGAGACTTGCTTAGGAGGACAGTATAAGTGATGATAGACCCATACTAACTGTAAATAGTCATGGTGATGATATTTTTGTGTAACAGATTGCCCCCTAAAGTGCGAAGTCTGTAGTAGATGAGGATTTCGTTTATCATTTAGGAAGAGTGAAGTACTTTATCATTTCGAGGATCATCTTGTGGAGAGCCCGGTTGGAACCTGTAAAAACATTCAAAAAATATATATATATGAGATCATATCATCGCTGAGGTAGGCATTCCCATACTCAGATCAAAACTAACTAGAAAATTGACTACTGCTCTGATATAGGAATGATCTTGTAATACATCACAAGTATAGACACATGTAGACACAGTATGGATGCAGCGATCTGTTTATGAATAGTCTAAAATATAATGAATACAAAATTCCTCGCAGCTTGGATGGTGGAAACTAGATACAGGGTCTTCATTTTTACTTCCCGAAATCGTACGATTCTATCCATGCGAATGAATGTGTCGAAGTCGAACATGGTAGAAACCACTTGATTACGAGTCGATGATGCAAACTGTTAACAAGTGTGAGAGAAACCACCAATAATGACAATGGCTCTCAAAGTACTCAGTAGAATCCATGAGATGTGATTAGATGTGTCGATGTCGAACATGTCATGAAATCCTTCGATCGAAGGTCAATGATGCAACCTATCATCGAAGGCGAGAAACCTGCCATTGAGGCATGTAGATCCCAAGGTACTGGCGATTTCTAGATAAAGAGCTGAAGTCGATAGAAAGTGATCTGTCGTAGACAAGACCACAACGCGAAATCATAGATCAAGTTTGAAGAAATTTAGTTGCAAGGACTGACTCAGGGATGGTCAAGATGGATGACAGATATTTTGCAGATGAATGGCTTATTTGCACTGACCTCTTGAACACACAACGACACAACAGATGGTTTGGTGACGATTGACCCAAATTTAATACCCAAAAACCGGCTGAAGACTTTCAATGTGGTTCGATCAACTGTTAGGCAAATGATTTCCTAACCCAGGTGAATGAAAGTGTCGTGTTCAAGAGTGGTTACAAAGTATGACAAATAGGCTCATTTTTCTCTCTTTTCCCCACCATTTTTGGCAAGTACCTCTTTATTTTTTACAAGCTTGAGGAGGATAACATATGCTTGATTATAAGCTCATCCTTCGGATGAGTCCAACTTAGTTTTGATTCGAACCCTAAGAAGGAGTGGTCAGTTCCTGTTTGTAATTGAACAGGTCCTTTACTGTGAAATTTTAACGAGTCTAGTATAGGAGAAACTCGGCGTTTTTCAATTTTAGAGAGTCTGAAAAACTTAAGAAGACTCCAGGTTGAACTTTTTCATAAATTTGTGTCTCCCAAGCCCGAAAAAGTATAAAATAATACCTAGGAGAACCACTTGATCTTGCGACCAAGGAGTACTTTCATGATTAGTGTCTCTAACCTGAAAAGCAAAAAGCGATCAAGGACACGTCGTTTTATTTCCAGTATTGAATTTGAAATGACAAAAACCCGGCAATCGTTTCCTATTTTTATGGTCAGAAAAGGGCTATAAGAGGACCATCTTTTAATTCCATTTTAACGAGTGTAAAAGAGATGCTCGACAATCTTTTCATATTTTAGGAGTCAGAAAATGGCTTAAAAGATGACTCTGAGGTTGCACTTTTTCGTAAGTTTTAACGAGTTAGAAAAAATGATAAAAATGTACTCATATGGCCGACTTTCAATTTAATTTATGAGCAGGAAAAGACGGAAAGAACTCGGCATTTTCATTTGTTTTACGAGAATGAAAGATAGCAAAATAACCTCAGGATTTTCATGAGTTTAATGAGTCTTGAAAATAACCGAAATTGACTCGAGATAGGTTTCATTTTTACAAAAGCTTGAAACAGAGAAAAACTATGCTTCAAAGTAGTTTCATTTTTACACAAGCTTGAAACAGAGTGAAAACTTTGCTTGATGCCCCCTAAGCATAACTGCTAGAGCGCATGCCCCCCAGCTTCATTTCATTCAACCAGCTGGATGAAATGAAGGTTCAGTTACGAGATCATTTGAAATACTCAACCTAAAACTGGAAGAAAATTAGGAAAAAAACTGAAATAACTAACCTAAATATACAACTTAACATTTATGAGATCTAGTCAAACTCTCGATTCAATTAGAGGAGGATTTGTTTCATTTTTTAATGAGCTTGACACAGGAAAATAACTATGCTCGGGTTTGGTTTCATGTTTACGCAAGCTTGAAATGAAAAACTATGCTTGTTATAAGTTCGCATGCCCCCAGCATAATGACGCAAATCGAGGTACATGCCCCCCAAGCTTCATTGCATTCAACCAGGTGGATGAAATCAAGGTTTACTTTCGAAATATTGGAAAGACTCATGGGAGTTGTTTCATTTTTTAGTGAGGTTGACACAGGAAAAGAACTATCCTCAAAACTCTTGTTTCATTTTTTAAATGAGCTGGACACAAGATAAGGAACTATGCTCATAACTACTCTCTACAACCTACCTAACAAGGAACTATACTCTAAAAACCTTGATTCATTTTTTAACGAGCTTGACACAAGACAAGGAACTATGCTCTAAAATCCTTGATTCATTTTTTAACGAGCTTGACACAAGAAAAGGAAATATGCTCATGACTACTCTCTACAATCTACCTATATAACCTATGACTCATTTCATTTTTTAACGAGCTTGACACAAGACAAGGAACTATGCTCATGACTCCTTGTTTCATTTTTTAACGAGCTTGGCACAAGACAAGGAACTATGCTCTAGCCTACTCTCTACAATCTACCTATATAACCTATGACTCCTTGTTTCATTTTTTAACGAGCTTGACACAAGACAAGGAACTATGCTCAAGAATCCTTGATTCATTTTTTAACGAGCTTGACACAAGACAAGGAACTATGCTCTAAAATCCTTGATTCATTCTTTAACGAGCTTGACACAAGACAAGGAACTATGCTCTAAGATCCTTGATTCATTCTTTAACGAGCTTGACACAAGACAAGGAACTATCCTCAGGACGACCTATTTCATTTTTTAACGAGGTTGATACAGGAAAAAACTATCCTTGCACCTGATTCATTTTTTAACGAGGTTGACTCAATAACAGGAACTATCCTTTAGCCAACTGATTCATTTTTTAACGAGGTTGACACAGGAAAAGAACTGTCCTTAGGACAACCTATGTCATTTTTTAACGAGGTTGATACAGGCAAAAACTATCCTCGCACTCACTGATCATGGCTTTCAACTGGAAGAAAGACATGTTAATGGACACACCTTGATCATGGCTTCCAAGAGGTCTTCATCAGAAGGAAGAATAGTTCTCTGGAAGGAACACATGTCAAGGGACTCAAAAGGGATAAGAAAATCGCATTCAAATAATCCCATAGAGTTTTCCATGTTAATTACCAGATCTAAATCAAAGGAAGATGAGAAAACAGTGAGAGGCTCACTTACATCGTAACTAAAAACATGGGACCAGTTGCCACATAATTAACCCGTGGTGGGGTAGATACCACTTTAGAATCAGGAACATTTAGGGTTGTCATATTATTGGTAGTTGAAACAATACTAGGGAACGAAAGTTGGTCTATAGTCACAATATTTCCATTGTGAGGGAAAGACATCACGCAAAAGAGTGTCGATACGACAGCTTTCATTGCA
>APFE030408972.1:10284-97208 GCA_000404065.3 Pinus taeda | reverse complement strand
GAGGGAGGATTGATCCCCTCACTGGTTCGGACACGAGCTCGTGCTTCTCCTTTAAGAGGAGCTTTCCCAGAGTATAATGCAACAGCTGGATTTATCCTATCACAAGATAAGCTACTTGTTTGGTTTAATAGTCTTGGAGAGTTAATTACTCACCTACTCCAAGACACTACCCTGATCTATATTGGTGCTTCAGAGCCCTAGTAAAAGAAAAATTGCTAAGTTGATTTTACTTTAAGCATTAATTTTATGGCTTTTCTTTAAGACAAAAGGTAGTGGAGATGAAAACTGATGGTGTGTAGACTCGACTCAAATCCACTAAAAAGATGCACCTAGGATGATTTACACTACTTTTCTTTTTCAATGAATTCCCTAGCTAAGAGAGTTGGAGAATGCAAACTTTGATAAAAGAAACTTTCTTAACAGACAATCAAAGAAACAATCTCTTTATCTTTTCCAAGCATACAACACATGACCACTCATTACTTGCACAAAAATTCCTTTTTCTTTCCAAAACTTCAAATGCTACTTAAAACAAACGTTGCAAAGGAGATGCTTTTGTATTTTTCCTATTTAACAAAGCATATAAAACTATTTTAACAAAAGCAATTTCAAAATTTATAAAATCCTATGAAACACTCACTCAAAAGCAAATCAAAAGGAAATTTACCTAAAAGCAAATCTAATGAAGCAAAAGCCTACTAAGATGATTCCAGGTTGTTTTACTCGGCAACAATCAAACCAAGGACCAGTTGCTGCAGAATCATAAACCAGTCAAAAACAAAAATCAAACTCTTTTGTTCTTTTCTTAAGAATGAAATTCACAACTTCAATCAACAAGCTTCTTCGAAATTTCGCAAAGAGACAACACAAAGGTAGGTTGCTCACATAGGTAGATTTACGACAGGTTCGACTCCTAAGAAGACTGATAAAACCAGAGAGATCCAAGGTTTCACAACTTCTAAAGTCAAAGTCACTATAGGACCAATGCAAAAATCAAACCCTAGGGCTAGAACTTCTATGAATTTCACTAAAAATCTTGATGCTAATGAAACAAGTTCAGGTGAAGATCTCTGACAGATAACCCGTGGATCTAGGCAGTAAAAACTAATTAAAGACCAAATCTAAGAGGAAAAATGGAAACAATTGAAATTTTCTCAATTTTTGATAGGGTACGCAGGCAGCATGTTTGCACAGGTGCGTGCACGCTCTGTGTACAAAGCTGCAGTGCGTATAGGTACGCACTGTGCTCAACTCAGAGGGTGCGTACTACTGGAAAAATCAAGAAAAACTAAAATCTAACTTAACCCTAGGCTAACCCACCCAAATACACAGTCAAACAGTCAAAAACCAAAAAAGAAATGACTTTTCTCAGATCAAAGTTTCACACAAAGGAAAAATCATTCACATTAATGGAGTCCCCAGTGGAGTCGCCAATTTGTCATGCGGAAAGAGTTAATCTTGTCGACAAAACCAACCTCCCTAGAAGCTTAAGGCTTTCTAGTGACAAACAAGACAATTAAGAACAATCCTTCTCTAAACAGGCATTTACCATACAAGAAATCAAGTGTTTAGATCCTACCTGTAGTCCAACGCTGTTGTAGTAGTCCAGCCTCATCGATCCGGATGAGCTCCTCCTTCACTTCGAAACCTGCATTCACTAACAATCAAACGATTAAATAGCACCTGAATATCTAATAAAATAAAACATATTCAACATACAGACCAAGGAGTATATGAAACAACTCATTAATAACAAATTGTTGAGAAGAATGGACTTATTTGTATTAATAGGAAACAAAAGAAACCATTCCAACCTGAGCCTTGGTGTTGTGCAAGTTCCTCCCAGGGTCTAGCAAGAGTTTTCCTTTACTTTGATAAGCTCACCCACTTCCAAATGAAACAAGAAAGGATGGGAATCTCTCCTCACAAGCTTCAACAAGGAAGTCCTAATTTCAACAACATCTACCCTTAGGAATGTTCAGCTTTCAACCTCCCCTCCTCTGGCCCAATGCCTGTATTTATAATGCTCTAGAGGAAGTTAATCAGGTCCACCATCAATGGGATAAGCCCCTCTTTGGATGGGGTAGCTCCTCTCTTGATGGGATAAGTTCCTCTTTCAATAGGGATACATGAACCATCTGGAGGCGCTCAATACACATCGAACAAGCTTCTAGAATGCTCTAGAAATGACCACAAGTAACTTTTTTAAGATGAAACTCGCGCCTTTTGACCTTTACAGGGGTACACACCCACCCCTTTATATACAGAGCGTACAAGTACGTAGGTATTGTGAACTTGGGTTGCGTACACGCAGGTAAGGCTGAGAGAAACTACGTACCTAGAGATAAATAGATTTTGAAAGACTTTCTCTCTTTCTTGGAGTTTGACATGGAGAGCAGAGGTATGAGACTTGCCAAGGAGGATAGTATGATAGTTGATGGAGCCATACTAACTGCAAATAGTCATCGTGACAAATTTTAGTGTAACACCCTTACTAAAAATCACATCATAGCCACTATCTTCCAACACCATGACTGAAACAAGATTCTTCTTTAGTCCTAGAACATACATCACATTTGTGATCCTGAGAGGGAAGCCAAAATCCCTCTAAAAGGTAACCGAACCGATCCTGGTAGCTCTATACCTCTCGTCATCTCCAAACTCTATGCTCTGCTTGAGGTCTTTCTCCTCAAAATCACTAAAGATATCTTTGTTCCCCATCATATGGAATGAGGCACCACTGTAAAGATACCATACACCTCCAATGACAATTGTGGCCATGCATTCAATGAGAGTGAAATCAAGTTTGAATTGTGAAGCTAGAGCTTCACCTACTGCAACTAATGCAAGCACCTTCTTTCTTTCTCTCTTTTGTGGCAATTCGTGGCATAGTTCCTGTGCTCGTGATGGTGAAAACACTTTAATTTCAACAAGTCCATGTTATTGCCACCCTCATCGCCTTGGGACACCTTTCCCTTGGCATTCTTTGCCTTACCTGATAAGGAAAATTCCTCTTCCACTTTCTTGGAAGAGGTCCCATCTTTCGTGTTCCGTCGAAACTCTTCTTGTACCAAACCCAACCATATTAATTCCCAATATGGCAGCTTCTCCTTCCCATTGGCAGAGTCCTAATAACTATGCCAACTCTTGGGAAGTTATAGAAGATCTAGGATCACCATATCATCCTCGGCAACAATTATTCCAACACTTCCAAGATCATCTCAAAAATGAGTGAACTTGGTCAAGTAATTTGGAATTCAGTCTCTTGCCTCCATATTGATTTTTTCGAAGTTTATATTTTACTGCCAACTTCCTATGGTCACTATTGTTTCGGAAAAGGTCCTTCAATGCTTTCCATATAGCATATAGAGTCTCCTTCCCATGAAGACTCGAGACAATGTTGTCTCGAACTCCATCAAGGATTATCCGCCTCACCCTTGCCACACACTTCTTCCATTCAGATAGATATTTTGCATCCAATGATGGTGGCTTAGGAATGTCTTTATCAATGAATTCCTTTAAAACATTATCCTCCAACATGACTTCATCCTGTCCTTCTAGGCTATGTAATTCAGGCTACCATCCAAGGCATACTCAAGCCACAAACTGTAGAACACCATCTGAAGTATGTATTGAAAATTCAAATTTCACTTGTAGCCCAAAAATTAGAACTTCCAAATATCCTCTAGTGTATTGAATTCAACTCTGATACCATGTAAATTTTCCTGTATATTCACAACTCATGTAATTTACTAAAACACAAGACAAGAATCTACTTTACTCTTTACAAGAGGAAGATAATCAATGGCACATAACACAATATTTATCTGGGAAAATCCATAGCTCAAAACTCCTACTATCTATATTTCATTAATCATAAATCCAAGATGAGAATACAATGCTTGTTCTCACAAGAATAATCCCTGCATAAGTATAATCAACTCTCCACTTATAGTCTAGCTCAAGCCAAATCCTTAGCCTATTCTACAGCTCTTCAAGCCCCCTATTTCCTTGCCCATTTCCTAAGAGGATCAACCCATATTTAATTGGGAAATCATGCTTCCAAAACTACGCAATCCAATCTTAGGTCCATAAATAATTGCATGCATGATCTGTACAACTCGGAAAATCATACAACTGATAGTACATTGTCCTTGCACTCTAGTCTCAACTGGGTCTTCCTCTGAACTGACATGCATGATTTTCTCATGAGGTAATATTTAGTTAGGTGAAGTAGCACCAAGGATGCACTGGTGCACCAACCCACTACTAGACCTATACTAGTTAAAACTAGTTTAACTGTTTATAACTCAGTGAAAATGATTTATCTAATTACAAATAAAATAAACTCAATTTGGACACCTAAAAATTAGGGATCACATTTACATGACTCTAGATAGACTTCCAACTTGAAATTCCTAAGTTAAATAAGTCAACTTAACTTATTACAAGTTTCTATGAGAAAAGAATTACAATTTAATTCACAATTTAATTCAAGGACAAATTAAATTGGAATTTTTGGATGCTATTTTTAACATTTCTTGTTGCTATTTTCAAAACCCCCTCTCAACAAGAAACTAATTCAACTCTATCCCTATCCTAAACCTTTGGAATGTTGCATGAAACACTTCTCTCTAGTGTTGTTGTTAGAACAACTCCTAAAACTGAAAAAAAACATCCAACCTGAGTCGGTATGATGCATATGTCATCAAAGTCTCTGACTGCTACTAGCTCTAACTTTTTTCGACTGAAAACTCTATGCTTCCGTTGACTTTGCCATTCTGCACTATTTTCAACTCTGTTATGTTCTCTCCAATATCTAATTTCTCTAGCCTATGTCACTTTAATCTCTGACTGCATCAACTGCTACTGATTCCTCCTGCTACTATGTACTTTGGGCTCCCGTAGCAAGGTACGATCCATGAGATAAAACCTATCAATGGACCCTGCCCAATTTCGGCCCTCTTGGGACTATCACTTCACATCGCCCCACCTCACACCTGGAGGTATGGTTGCATGTCCTTCCTCATCCCACTTGGCTCGATATTCCCCCTACTAGAGGTCTCTGCATGAGTAGATGCCTCCACTCAGTTTCCTCTCTGCTTCTCCAATTGTGGCTTCTCCACAATTGTCTGAGACTGGTTCCTTTCTTCTTGAGTGGATCTCTCCACTCAGTCTCCTCTCATCTTCTCCAATTGTGGCTGCTCCACAATTTCTTGAAGCTTCTTTTGAGGCTTCTTTTGGGGCTACATGTTGAGAGGTAATTTATTCTCCCTCTCAATGACCAAGTCTCTAACATTTTCCTTGCTCCTGAAGGATTTGGATGCATCTTGTACCTTAAGATCATATAGATTCTTGACTTGTGCATTGATATTTTTCACCTGTCCTGTGGTGATGTGTTTATGGAAAACCTTTCCCTTACTAAAAATCACATCATATCTATGGGTTTCCAATACCATGAATGAAACAATATTCTTCATTAGTCCTAGAACATACATCACAACTGTGATCCTGAGAGGGGAGCCAAACTCCCTCTGAAATGTAAATGAACTGATCCCGGTAGCTCTATACCTCCTGTCATCTCCAAACTCTATGCTCTGCTTGAGGTCTTTCTCCTCAAAATCACTAAAGAGATCTTTGTTCCTAGTCATATGGAACGAGGTACCGCTTTCAAGATACAGCATGCCTCCCATAATAGTGTTGGCCATGCATGCAATGGGAGTGAAATCAAGTTCAAATTGTGAAGCTAGAACTTCACCCGCTGTAGCTACTACAAGCTCCTTCTTGCTTGCTTTCTTCTGTGGGAAATTTGTGGCATAGTTCCTGTGTTCGTGACAATGAAAACACTTGACTTTTGACAAGTCCATCTGCTACAAGTAGGCTTAGACATTACCCCGACAGAATTTCTTGCCTCACCTCTCTGTGCAGGAAGCCTTTCTCTTCTTTCACCTTTATTTATTTATTTTAAAGATAATTTTTCATCGACACTTATTTATTTTTGGGAAGAAGAGGGTTCCCGACTTATTGGGATAAAAAGAGGTTGTTCCTCCAGAGAAGCATAGAGAGACCTTTGATTTAGGTTTTCTCATTTACATTTTCCCCTTCTCCACTTCTACTAGTTGGATAAACATGAAGACACCAAAACATACAGATCGATTGTAGGCATGAGGTTTCCAGAATATTCATGGGTTCATGGTTGGACCAAAACTCCCCTTATGGATAGATCATATTTTCCACTAGAACCTCATCGACCAGAAGATATAACAAACACAAGGAAGACAGACTGGAGGTTAGCCAAATTTTGAAGTGTCACAAGACTCTTTAGAGTTCGGAAACACACATACTAAGAAGCCACAACATGTCTAAGCACAACACTTATTCACACGATAAAAACAAAAAGAGACGAACAATAAGAAAGAAACAAAAGGAAGAAATGAAAGGAAATACAAAACAAAACAAGGGAAAAAAATCAAAAGAGAAACAAAAGAAGCTAAACCAACGCAGAATGCAAGATAAAGTAAGAAAAGACAAGAGAGACTGAAGAGAACAAGAAGGGATGGGTGCAAAAGAAAGAACCTAAGGTGCAACTAATCCTACTCTTAAACTAACAACTATAAGGTTAGGGTCACGTATAATGAAATTTCCAGTGAAGCCATCATAGTTTTTTCCGACCTACATCCACAAAGATATGAAGAATTAAAATAGATATAAAGTAATGTGCAACAGAAAAGATAAAAATTTGCATAACTTGCACAAACATTTGAAGGTATTTCCTGTGGTCAGAAATGTGTGTTCCAACCTCTACTTTCATCCAATCCACATTCTTACCTCTCCAACAGAAAGAATAATCAGACAAACCTTGAAGTATTCTTGCGAATGCACCTTCTTCTGTGTCATCCTGCTTAGCAAGCACGAGAGAAGGTCAAAATTTGTTTATTGCAATGGAGCTTGTCAAGTAAGATTTCTATAACCATTCAACGATTAAATCATAAAATACATGATGATGCTATTTAAAACCCTGAAATATTTGAAAATATGGATTTTAAATTAGGGGCAATGGATTATAAGGATAATTATGTGAGCGAGAATATATCTGATCATATTCAACACTCATTTCGAGATAGTGATGACCTGACATAACCATCAGTAAAGACTAAACTACCTCAATCGCTTGACAAAAATCTGAATAGTAGGATGTTAAATGATGAAGATTAAAGGATGTAAAACAACTTTCATCAGATATACTGATGGGAAAATGATAACATGAATGACAATCATCAAATACATAATAATGGTCAGATGATCTGATTAAAGCATCAAATTCCCAATTTGTAATGAACGAAGATAAATAAATTTAAATTGTTCTACAAATGCTCTAAATAATCGAACCAAGTTCCTCACAAGCCAAATGTGACACACCATCTTCCTGTAACTGGTGATAAACTATGCAAGCATCGCAATCATGAAAATAATTTGAAAGATATGTCAGCACAACAAATACATGAAACCAGTAAAGACATGGTGAATAGAGAAGAAATTCATTCATGCAATAACTCATGCATTCATTATTACTCAAGAGGATCTCAGGTGTGATGAAGAACAAGATTTGCGATATGATACTCGTAAGGAAATCCAAGAGCTTCTCATCATGAAATGAACCTGATAGATATGGTTCCTTCATCCAAATATGGTATTTGGAATGATCAACTTCACAATTCCATGACTCTATGAGAGATACACATTCCAAACCCAAGTTTCTTGGGAAATATTTTCATGAAGATGAATGGAATGAAAAAGATTCATGAATCTAGTCAGAAGCGAAATCTTGGAAATTAGAAAGATCACATCTAAGATACCCAACATTTCTCAAGAAGAAATTTTCATCGAGTCAAACCATGCAAAGAGAAGGATCATGCAGTAGAAACCATATCTAACTTAGTTCAAGGGGCTTACCAGAGTCGTGAGATCATGACATAACCATCAATAGATGTTGAAGTGCCTCGACTCCCTGGCATCTCCCAGAACTTTCTAGAATTGTAAAATCACATTTTTAAGATTGTACCATATTGTGCATGGTGAGAGGATAGATGCTACTACCAGTTTCAATAACACCATTTCTCACTGGACGGTAGCCATATTTGTCACTGGTTTGACTGTATTTTTCAACTTCAATAACCAGATTACTCAAGTGGAAAGGTTCTTCTAATTGTGAATTCAAAGATAAATGAATTGAGGAATTT
Organism: Pinus taeda; assembly: GCA_000404065.3. Classification (NCBI taxonomy): domain Eukaryota; kingdom Viridiplantae; phylum Streptophyta; class Pinopsida; order Pinales; family Pinaceae; genus Pinus; species Pinus taeda. The sequence continues at coordinate 88,968 of APFE030408972.1, read as the reverse complement.
TCATGAGCAAGTTGATTTGAAGAGTTGTCTTCATGCAAGTGTAGAGATGATAAGGGTTGGGAAGAGTACTCAAAGATTTGATTTTTTTCATTTACATCGTGGATAATCTCACCAACTTGTGCCAATTGAGAGGTTAACTCATCAGATGTTGGACTTGAAGAACATGGAGTACCCCTCTCGCAAGTAGATGCATCGCAGATGGTAGAGAACAATGGATAGTGAGATGAAGAGGAAGCTTCAATAAGAACATCTTCTTTTACTGAATCATATTCTAGATCCAAATTAAAATCTTCATGAGAAACTAAGAGATCAACTCATGCACCCGGGAAACTGTAATCACATACATCAACAAAGTCATCATTCTTGGAGTGATTGTTTCCTAAGGCTACGGATTGATCGAAATAATTAATTACATTTGATTGACTACCAAGATTAGTAGATTGAGAATCATCCAAGAGTGGAAGCACACTATGACATGGAGGATTCTGAAAAAGAGAGGAAATATTGAAAGCATCTCCACCTTCCTACTCTTCTACCTATGTAATGTGACCACCTTGTACTTGATCACAATTTGGACCAACAACATGAAAATCAAGAGAGTATGAAAAAATAGCTAGTGGAGCAGATTGATCGAGTGGGTCATGGTACAAAGAGTCATGGCATGTCGATGATAGAGGATAACAAAAATCCAAATCATATTTGAAATTAGAACTATGAATAGTGACAACATCTTATGGAATGGATGAGTTAGTCTTTTCCATAGGCTTCATGAGTCATTATGGAATTTCCTCCATTGAATATGAATCATGAAAAGCAGAAGAAAAATGAGAAGGTGGATTAGGAATTTAATTTGTGGATTTTTTTCAACTTTATTGCTATCACACAGAGGCATCCTCATTGGGACTGGAAAATGAGGAGGATAAGGCACAAAAAGAGTAGTAGTTTCCACCTTTGATATAAGAGGTGTCTCATGATTCACAAGAGTCGAGGGAGTGGGAAAACCATGGGGTTCAGGTTCATCACATGAGGTGATAAGAATCAAGCACTCAAATTCTTGTTTCAAGAACTCCCAATTCATATCTTCTTCTATAATTTCATAGCAAAGGTGAAGGGATCAATCAGAAAAATCCTCAACTGATTCATTAGGCTTCATTCTTAAGATTTTGGTTCTTTTAAAAACATCTCAATAGTTATACCTACTGAAGGCTTGATGCAACTCCCAAAGGAAGTGATGAAGGGAATGAATGGAAGAAGGTGGCAAGGTATGACACAATCGATTAACATGACCTTGAAGGGTGAAGAAGGAAAGCACACAAGCAAATTTGTCATCATCGATTTCATAAGATTCACAAAATTTAAGAAAATCAGAAATGTGCTTGGTTATGGATGTTCCATTCTCACCACCAAAATTTAACTGGGACAAGTGATAGAGAGGCTCATTGAGAATTGAAAATTGATAAAGGGAAAAATTAGAGAAACACCCCAAGAGTAATATTTGTATATGAGCCATTTTAGATAAGATATTTAAACCAGATACAATGGGCTCATCTTGTCATCTAGCTCTCCTTCTAGTGCCAATGTTCACGATGCTAGAAATACATCAACCAAGGGGTATCCCTCATGTGAAGACCCAATTATACCTCACACCATTTGGTGTAGGATCCCTATCTGGAATATCAACCCAATTGCCATATATCTCAAAGAAATGCCTTGGCTCTAACTGTCAGCATGAGAGATGGATGTAATGGTTTCTTCAAAAAGCAAGGAGGTGTGCCTGGTGAGTGTTTAGTTAGTGTCAAGGTTCTTCTACGACATAGAGAGGAGAAAAGTGTGCCTCTAAGTGAGAGGTAGTAGTACCACCCAAGAAGAGACACACATGAATTGGAAGGATCCTTCTAGCATCCATCAGAATAGTCCATAGAGGATGTGGATGTCATTACAACCATCAAATGAAGAAAGATATGTCTAATATCTCACAGAATAGTCCACAAGGACAGGAACAACAATAACAACCATTACAACACATTCTCAATAATTTAAGTACTAAAATAAATGAAATAGTTCAACTATCTTAGCACATGTGAAAGAAAACATGAAATATAAACATCCGTAGAATAGTATTACAAACATTCATAATCCATTCATGAAGAACATGTTGTCCTTAAAGGATTCTTTCATTAAGTAAAAGAGCCAAGATAGATGTTTACAATGTACATCACTAGATCTAGTAGTGGAACATTTTTTCCACTCCTTGCTCCTCAAATAATTAACTTATCTCTATAATTCCTTGTAGGATGAGTGAAGGTGAAAAAGTCCTTTTCTCATACAATTAGGGAGTATAAATAACCAAGGGGTGATGCTTCCCCGCTTCATGACTATTTGACTTCCCTAATGATCGTTTGACTTCCTATGTCATTTTAGCTTACACAAATCTCCATATTACATATGTATCCTTTGGATTCCACTTTACAATGAATACAATATACATGGCCCATAATGATGATGTGGCCTATGAAAACTCATGACAAGACATGAAATTGCATTGCTAATATGAACTACTTGAATGATGTGGCAATGTTAGGCCACTTTTGCTACTATGAATGATGTCTACCTGAGAATTTTCTTTTCTTCCACCTCTTGATGGCTTGGTGATAAGAATATTAATTGATCTCAAGTCTTGAGTTGTGGTCGCGAGTTGGTATCCCTTTGCTTTAACTTGATAGATCAACTTCCATGCTTAGCTATAGGAATGTCTTTTACATGTTCTCCTCCTTCATCCACTTCTTCATCATCCTACCTTATTATAATAAGATACCTGTACCTACAATTCACTCATGATGAGACAACATCAACCCGAAAAACCTCCTAGCCTAAGATGATGTATTTTGATTGATGGACTGAGGCAAAACTAGGTAGCAGGGTGGAAAGGGGGGCTCAGTGACTATGCATTGTGCACTTCCAGTAGCTACGGTTGAGGCTTGAGGCTTAAAACTATGCAATGCATAGTTCAGGATGGGCTAAGGGATAATGTCTATGCAAATTTGGTAGTCAGTGGGTCATGTTGAGGGGATGACCATTGTGGGATATTTCTGCACAGTTTTAAGGGGTAAGGGATGTTGGTCCATTGCAATATTTCATATTTTAGAGGCTTAGGTAGAGATCTTAGGGCTTGTTCTTGTGCAATGCACAATTAAGGCCAGTTGTTTGAGAGGATTGCACAATTTTGGAGGTGAAGGTTGGTTCTTGGGCTTAAGAATTGCACAATGCAGCAATCCTAGGAGGTAAGAACTATGCATTTCATAGAATCAAAGGTCCAAGTCATAGCTAGAGGACTAGAATTGTGCAACGCATAGTCCAGGTAGGTCAGGTGAAGTCAAGTTGTTGGGTCCTCTTCAGAAATGGTTAAGTGTTTGCCTAGTGAGACTGATGCGTGAAGTGATAAAGTTTTGACTATGATATAACACTTATAATACTTGATTAATCAACAACATAGATCACCCATGACCAATAAAAAATACATTTTCCTACATGTGACTGCTCTATGACTAGTTACAACAAGTGTGATACCACATATACACTTTACGATGACCATGACAAGACTTGTACGACAATGCTCAAAACTTTGTGAATGAGTGTTATAGGTGTTTATCTGGTTAGGAAAACTCCTAAATACAAATATGGACCCTTGAAACCACAAGAATGATGTTTTACACTTGATACGACAACCCACATGGGAAAACACGACATCTTGCCTAAATAACAATGAGACCAAAACGCTCCAAAGAGATACATGAAATGGGTCTTAATGTTCATGACAACAATGTACAAGACCAAGGAATGCTCTGAAATTGAGTACATGCCAAAATTTTGGAGGGTGTTGCAGCCACTACATCAATATCATAAACAGGTAATCTACAGGTCACAACAACAAATCTGAGCATAGGGACCTCATAATTATCTGAGAATTGTCAAAGAGGATCGATATGTCATGAAAATGACTACAATTTTATCTATTACGTCAATCATTCATTAAAATTTCATATACTAACCAAACCATGATGATATCCATACATCATAACTGTCATAAAACATGTTGATAACTAGAAAATAATGAGAGATATATCAATGAGGAATCAACCATTAAAGCCACATAATGGAAAGCACATTTACTCATAAATTACCAAAGGAAAGGGAGCTCTTATTAACATATGAAAATCCAACCATGGCGGGGACTTCCATGTACCGCTCGACCATAGATTGGGATGAACCAAATATCTCTTTCAACCAATCACTCCCGCACCATATTCCAAGCATGAATGTATGATCTCATGAAAAAAATCAAACAATACCAAACTAGGGATTCTGGAGACCAAATCAACCCTCAACCTGTGTTTCCACCTCACGATCAGACACCACTAACCATCACCACATCAGTCTCTACCCAAGTTGTCTAGGTCTCTAGAGCATTTGTTCCAAGAAAGCATTGTAGGACTAGTAACTAACCCCATAGTTGATGTCAGGCTTCAGAGCGTTTGTCTAGAAAGGGCTTCTAGGACTAGTAATTCAACCCACCAAGGGCTTCATAACGTTTGTACAACCAAGGCTTCTAGGACTAGTTACTCAACCCAAGTTGTTACGGGGCTTCCAGAGCATTTTCCAACCAAGGCTCCAGGAACTAGTGACTCAACCCACATCCATATGGAATGTGAGAACTAACCATAAAACAAAAGGAAAGAAATCGACAATATAATGACTATCCAAGAAATGGAAAAAATGGGAAAAACCACTATCAATCTAGGCAGTCCTCCATGCCAATGAAAAATCATAATAAATAAACCACATGCATGTTCCATGCATTCCAAAACTAGCAAGGAAATCACACATGCAACTCGATACATGCAAGAAAAACCCATTGTAGCTACTAATCTTGATGTCCTCACACTTTCTTTCTCTTCCTTTTCCTTATTTTTCCAAATCCAAAGTACGCCACACTCCTCCAAGGGTGCCCCAAGAAAAATATAAATGTCCAAGAGTATGAGAGAGAGAGAGAGTATAAAATGAGATCTCCAAAACTGAAATGAAAAAAAGCTATAGATTGATTGTCAAAAGCCTTTTTATTAATGAGGCCTCTATTTTCTTCATTTTCCATTATTTTTCCTTCATTTTCCTCTTCACATGCAACCTGTGACCTTTCACCTTCCTTTTCCCTTATTTTCCATTATTTTCATAAATAAAATACCAATAAATATCTCATGCCTTTAAGAAACCTTTTCCCTTTCCTTTACCAATTTCCATAGCCATTAATTAATCACAAGTGATCCCCATCACTATTGTTTTGCCCAAAATTTATCTTGGAATACGTGTCCCATGACCTTGGTTATTATTTTTCCTTTATTAACTTTATTACATGGATTTTGAACAGGGTTGTTACAGAACCCTCCCCCTTGTTGGAACATTGTCCTCAGTGTTCAATGAAATGTACAACCCAATTAGACTGCTAAAAGAAAAACATACTACCCATGGAGCTGTATAAATTAGCTTGTTGTAGTATTTATAATGATCATCCTACTGAGAAACAAACTAACATGAGAAACATAACAACATGACACCTATACCACTTATTGGAGCTTTATAATAGAACTCTTGGCAGTATTTGCATCCATATACATATATACACATGTACCAAAACATCACACCAAAACACATTCCAAAAAAATTCACTCACTGGTGAATAGAAAAGGATACATAGCCCACATCTAATAAGCCATCTCTCATGTGGCTTCATCAAGCCCAAAGTTCTTCCATTGAACTTTAACCTTATCTATTGTTCAGTTCCGAAGCATGACCATATTTCTCTGCAAAAGGCACTGATGTTCCAGATGGAATTATCCCTCAAATGATCAACATCTTTCACATAATTCTTCAGAAATGACACATGGAAAACATAATAGAATTTCATTGTGATTCGCAGTGCAAGTCAATAAGCAGCTAGTCCAATCATATCAAGAATATTGAAAGGTCCAAAAAACCTAAGTGCCATCTTGGTATGTGATCCAATCCTCAAGGTACTCTTCTTGGGCTTGATGCACAAGTACACCTATTCCCCAACCTGAAATTCCTTAAACATCTTGTTCTAATCTGCATAACTTTTCTGTTTTTCCTCTGCTTCCTTCAGGTTATTCTTGATTACTTGCATTTCATGTTCCATGTCTGCCAACATGTCTTGTCCTATCAACATCCTGTTAATTGGATCACTCTAACTGATGTGAGTATTACAACTCCACCCAGATAGTGCCTCAAATTGACTCATCCTTAGTGACTCCTAATACCCATTTTTGTAAGAAAAATCAACAAGTGTAAGATACTCTTCCCACCTCCATTGTTGATGCATCACATACATCCTCAACATGTCCTCCAATATCCTATTGACCCTCTCTTTCTGTCCATCTATCTGCATATGATAGGTTGTACTAAAGGCCAATTTTGTACCCAAACCTGAAAATAACTCCTTCCATAATCTAGAAGTGAGCTTGGCATCCCTGTCTGACACAATCTTCTTGGGACACCATGCAACCTCACTATATCTCTATTGAATACTTGTGCTACATCATTAGCTAAATAAGTAGACTTCACTGGAATGAAGTGAGCTACCTTTGTTAACCTGTCAACCACAACCATGATGGAATCATGCTGTCTAGATGTCCTCAACAAACCTATGAATAAATCCATGGAAATGACCTACCATTTCCTCTCTGGAATCAGAAGCGATTGTACTAGACCACCTAGATGCTTACATTTTTACTTTACCTATTGGTATTCCAAACATCTAGCCATAAAGTTTTCCACTTCCTTCTTCAGATTCAGCCAATAATAAAAATTCTTCATAACTGTCAATGTTTTTTGATATCCTAGGTGACCTGAATATGGGTTAACATGAAATTCCCTCAAGATAATATTCTTGAGATCACTATTGTTTGATACATATATCTTTTCCCTAAATCTGACCAAGCCATCTGCTATGAGATGATAGTCCACATCCTAGTCACCTGTACCCTGTTGTAACCTGTGCATAAGATCCCTATACCTATCATCCTATCGTCCTGCTTGCAAGACCCAATCCTGTAAATCTATCCTATAAGAGCTCATAGCTACTACATGATTTACCTATACTCTCCTTATAAGAGAATATGCAAGCCTATTCTCTTTCCCCTTGATGTACTTGATCTCAAAGTCGAACTCACCAATCATGGCCAACTATCAAGCTTGCCTCACATTCAGATTCGGTTGGTCAAACAAGTATCTCAATCCACTATGATCACTCATCAATACAAACCTCCAGCCATGAAGATAGTGCCTCCACATCTTCAAATAATGGATGATCACTACCAACTCAGAATCATGTGTTGTATAATTCTTCTTGTGCTCATTCATTTTCCGTAATTCATAGGATACTAGTTGTCCTTCCTGCATAAGGACTCCACCAATTCCTCTCTTGCAAGCATTTGTACATACCAAAAAACCTTTTTCTGGATCTACCATCTTTAAAACTAGAGCATTTGTCAACAACTACTTCAACTGCTCAAAATGGATGCACATTCCTCTGTCCATTCAAATTTCTTACCTTTCCTTTGCAATGATGTAATAGGATAAGAAATATATGATAAGTTCCTGATGAATCTCCTATAATAACATGCTAATCCCATGAATGATATTACCTCATCCACATTTCTAGGAGTTTCCCACTCCTTGCTAGCCATTATCATTTCTAGATCCACTGTTATGCCTTCCTTCGAAACCACATGTCCCAAGTATGTACCTATGTTTGAAACAAACTGCATTTACTGAGCTTTACATACAACTAATTCTCTCCCAGCAATCTCAATACTACTGCTAAATGTTTGGCATGTTCTTCCTCATTCTTAGAATATACCAATATATCATCAATGGATATTGATGTCACACAAAATTTTTAGGTACCATGAAAATGCTCAGAGTAAGGGTTGTCACTCTAATCCTTACTGAATCTATTTAGACTCTCTCCTATACGAGTCAAGGGGGGTAGTCCTTAGGGTAAATGAATGAGGGTAGCCTTTGAAACACAGGCTCTAGGAGACTTAAAGGATGAACAACTTGATGAATGTAGAACAAGTCATGCTTAATTGAGATGGATGGATAAAAAATTTAATACAAATAAGACACAAACACAAGATAGAAATGATTTTAGACCAGTGCCTTATATTCAACTAACCATAGACTAAATGAAAACAAGTTATCCAAATCAATCTATAAATGTGGCAAAAGTGACGATCATGAACGATTAAAAGTAAGCGGCCAAAACTATCTCATGCAAGATTTTCTAGAAATTAAATCATATGAAGAATTATGAAATTTAAATGCTAAGAAATGATTCCAAATTTAAAATGATTTTCATTAATAACCCAGATCTAGAATTTATCTTTCTCCTTTAGTCAATATGATTTTAAAACATTAATCACACTTGAGAATAGAGAAATCACCACCACAAATATTAAAATTTTACACTTGACACACAAAAGGACACCAAGGAAATTTAGTTTAGAATTTTAATTATCCCTTAGGTAAGTTAAATGTGCTAAGCTTATGAAGCAAATTTAATATGGCAATTAAATTTTTTAATGTGACCAAACAAATAAAAAAGTCAAAAGTACTTAATTAAATTTAAATTTTTATGGGCCATAGGCAACATAAAAATTAAAAAATTTTAAATGTGAGGGCTTAAGTTCCGCTTTTGATTTATTTCATTAACAATCAAAGTCACCAAAAAAAAATTGAATTTTTTTAATTTTTTAGATTTTAAATATTTTTATGAATGAAATAAAAAATCAAAATAAAAAAAACAAAACACAAATTCATAAAAAAAAAAATGAAAAAAAAATATAAAACAAAAAAAGGAAAAAATCAAATCAAATCAAAATAAAAAGCAAATCGAAATATCTAACTAAACTATCCTAACCTAAATAAAAATAAAAAAAAGTGAAACCTAAACCTACTACATACACATAATACAAATGAAAAAAAAAAAAAGTCGAAATTGTTTGTGTATCAAATTTTGGTTGCAGGTTTGGCGATGGAAGGGAGGAATGACGATAGAGAACGAAGGAAAGGGGGTTGAGGGAGCTGCGGCAGGTACTTGATGGAGGAAGGTGGAAACATCAGACAATGTGGAGGGATAAATGAAGCCGAGCAAAATAGCGAGCTCAGGAAGAGATGGAGAGGGATGAACGCAGGTTCAGGGAATGCAGGCTTAATGGAGGAGAAGGTGTAGTAGCTTGCAGATGGGATAAAGGGCAACAAAATGAATCTGGGATTAAATGAATGAATAAGTGGAGTAACCACCCAAACAGGAAATCAACCAGAATGTTTAGGTGAAAAAAGGTGAAGATGAAAGGATTAGATGAGAGAGATTACGAGAATTAGGATGGTGGGAAATGAAGAGATGAAATGATGCCATAAAAATGAGATTAAATGCCATAAAGCCAAGGTCCAATAAATTGGTCCTTGGTGGAAATTCCAAGAAGTGTTGGTTTTGCTGGCTCAAATGAGAGATGAGAAATGAGATGAATGATGAGGAAATGTCATTGAAACTCTAAGAATAAAATATTCCTAGCAATGGCTCCAAAAAATGTTGTCACACAAAGTGTCTAGGCATCGCGACAACACTCAAAGTAAGGGAAGTCACTCTAATCCTTACTCACTCCATTTAGACTCTCTCCTAGACAAGTCAAGGGAGATAGTCCCTAAGGTGAATGGATGAAGATAGTGTGTGGAACACAGGCTCTAGGAGATTTTAAGGATGAACAAATTGATGAATTTAGAACAATTCTTGGTCAATTGAGATGGATAGATTAAAATAAGACACAACCACAAGATAAAATTGATTATAGACTAGTGCCTTTATATTGAATTAACCATAGACTAAATAAAAACAAGTTATCCAGAGAAAATTTATAAATGTGGTGAAGCGACGATCATGAACAATTAAATGTGAATGCTCAAAATTTTATCATGCAAGAGTTTCTAGAAATTAAATCCCAAATCTAGAAGAATTTATCTTTCTCCTATAGTCAATATGATGTTTAAAACAATAATCACACTTGACAATAGAGAAATTAAAATTTTTAATGTGACTAAAAATCAAATCAAAAGGGCTTAGTCAAAATTAAACTTTTATGGGCCCTAGGCCACATAAAAATAACAATTTCTTAAATGTAAAGCTCAAATTCCCCCTTTTGATTTATTTCATTCGTGATTCTAAAGTCACCAAATAATTTTTATTTTTATTTTTATTTTTTAGATTTTTAATGTTTTTATTTTTATTTTTTAATGTTTTTCAAATGAAAAAAAAAAATAAATAAAAAAATAATTTAAGGAAAAAGTGATAAATTTGATTTAAAATGAAAATGAAAATAAATAAATAAATAAAAAGAAAAAATCGAAAAACAACAACCAAAACAAATAAAATCAAAATTTTAAAATGAATCTAACCAAAGTTTAGTTAAAAAAAATTGGATCTTTTATAATAAAAAAAAGGACTAACCCTAATGTGAAGACAAAAAAAATGAAATCGAATTGTTTTGAAGTGTTTGTGTATGAAGGTGTGTGGGCGGAAAGAGCTTTGAGATCGAGTGAGATTGCATGTTTGTGATGGACGATAGAGATGACGAGAACGCTAGGGAGAGGGTTTTCGAAGAGGCAGTGGGCAATAAATGGAGACAACATAAGGGAGGAAGGAGTTTGTATGCAGGTTAATTGAGGAAAATAAGGACGCATGGAGGAGAGAGGGCAGCATTGGAGACTCGAGGAAGAGGAGCGATGACAGGGATTCTTTGCAGGTGGAATAGAGGGGAGAAAGGGAGAATGCAATAGAGAGGAATGAAGGGATGCCAGGGGAAAAGAAGGACAATGTGAAGGGTTTGCAGATTCAAAGGAGCAAGAGGATAACGAAGGGAAACAATGACGTTTAGGTAGAGAAAAAGATATGGCAGCAATGGAAAAAGACGACGTTTTATAGGTTGAAGGAGCTGCAACAGTACAATAGAAAACACAGAAGAGGGAGTATGCTATGGACGCAAGGTTATGGTAGAAAATGGAAACACACAGAGATGAGGAGAAACCAAAAATGTAGACAGAGAGAAACCCACGTAGAAGAGGGAGAAAGAGAAGAAAAAAATCAAAATTTTCCAGAGAATGGAAAAATGCAATAGAAAATGGTAGCCGAAAAACCTAAAAAGTTTCCAGAATTTTTTTATTAAAATGATATATTCCTGCTATTTTATTTAAGGAAACTTATGAAATCCTCAGAAAAATTGAAACCCTTCAGATTGTAAAATATTTTGAATAATGTCCCTGCAAAATGGTATTGATGCTAGTTCTTACCGTTCAAGGCCTAGATATGGTTTCAAATCAAACTTCTCTTTAATATCTGCAACCTATACCTAAAAACAAAAATACCTAGAACCCAGATATAAAAAAAATAAATAAAACCCTAGAAACCCAAGTCAAAAAACCAAAAATAAATTACAGACCTATGCACAATAATGGTGGATCTACTAGATCTGAGGAGTATGAGTCCAATTCCGCTCCTAGATCTGATAATCTAAGTCTCTCAACGACAAGATCTATCAATTTTCCATACAATTTTTTTTATTTTTTTTAATTTAAAGGAGGTGCTTAACTCAAAACCCTTCGTATATCACCACTAAAATATGATGATAAGCTAAGAGCTAATTTAGCTGGGCTCTTTAGAAAACACAGATCGGGAGTTGGCTGGTCCAACTAAAAACTTCCTGTTGGCATTATGATACATGTGTTGTACTTGATGGAAACCCACTTGTAGCAGAACAACTCACTTGTATATGGTAACTAGATGAATCTACGTAACTAGATGAATCTACATAAGAGATATCAAATGTGATAGAATGCATAGCAATTGTGTTTACAGATGTGACAAAATGCAGGGTAGTTCAAAGGAATCAGTTCAAAAGTAATGTACAATGGAAAATAAAATTATAATAGGTCTATTAAGAGGGAACAAAGTAATGGTACAAAAGAATAGGGTGAAGGAACAAAGGACTATAGACCATAATCAATAAGTTGAAGAAAAAGGACATTTCCAGGTATGCTAAGTTGTATGGGCTCATTATACAAAAAGAGCATGTACATGTGGGTTCACTGTACAAAAAGGGCATATATGTATGCACACACTTTCATAGAAGAAAAACCACGTATGGGATGAAAAATTAAGGAAATTGAGGTGAAAGTATACCAAGGGTCAATACCATGGTATTAGCCCACAATATTGAGTGGAGTAATGGTTATTTGATCTCATCTAAGAATACGACAGGCTCTAAGTGTTGTTTTCATATGAGGTATTGAGAAAGGCTAAAAATATATAAGGAGGAGAAGATCAAAGGGCTAAGTGTAGAAGTAATGAATATCTTATGAAGTGTTAGATCAAAAGAAAATATGCATGTTATGGGTTTTTGATGCTTTGCTTGATCTAAACTAAGTATGCACCTGAGTGTTTGATGATGGATGAGATCTAATGATGGATCAGGATCATAATGACTTATCATTATGTGATTTGATAGTGGATAAGATAGATCTGATTGCTAATGCATGTTTTATCCTTTATATGTGATGGTCTGGGTATGTCTAAAGTCTGGAATTACAAAAAAGTTATAAGTAAGTATTTGCAGATCTATATCCTGGTTTTCTTTGGTGAAGGTGCATATACACGCTGGTTCGAATCTTCCAAGTAACATATGCAAAAGAAAAGATTAATGTTTAGGGATGACTGATCTATTAGATCAATGTTGTTGTTTGACTATTGTTTGTCAATGAAGCCTTCTTAGATCTAAATGTAAAACTGAATGCATAAAGAGTTTCTGCCTGATTGACTGATTGATTGAGAAAGAAGGGTGATCCTTGCTGCTATCTGTTTAGAACTTTGTAAATTGACAGCAGATCCTCATAATGTCACTGACTGGTACAATTTGTGGTTTAGAGGTTTCATGATTCAGTATCTTTAGAGGTATACGCAAGTTGGGTTAAAGGAAATTGGTATACACGCAAGTTGGCTTCATTGAAGGAGCATATATAGTATGACACATGATTTTTGAGGTTACAATTGGTTATGGCTTTTGATGCAGTGTTCTGGGTTCAAATCTATGTATTGGTTACAATGATCTCTCTGTTCCAGTTGATTGGTTGAATTTGATTAAGTTTGAATGAATACTTGATTAAGTTGTGTAAGAGGTTCAATGATTGTTTGATTTAGTATGTTAGAGGTTTCAATGATTTATTGATTCAGTTATGGTTGATTCAGAGATTGATGAGTGGTTTTAGTTATGTTAGATATTGATGACTGAGTTTCAATGATTGGTTTTGATGGTTGTATTGCAATGGTGATTGATTTTGAGCTTAAATGTTACAACTAGGCCTCTGCACACTTAGCTTTAGAGCCTTCTCCTAGTCTACAACCCAAAGACTCAACCTTACACTTCAGATCTTACTCTATGCTTCTATTCCATCATCATCCAATACATTGTTCTATATCTTAGAGCCTCACTCTATTTATACAATCCCATGGTCTGTGGACCATGGGTAGATCTCTATAGCTGACATTACATTACAAAATTAACGACAAAAAACCTATGAATCATTTAAAACTTTGTGGTCTGTGCCCACAAAATGTGGAGCCTTTACATCGGATTTACAAATTTTTACAAAAATCTGGGCTCTAAGCCTAAAAATTTTTCATGGGGTATCCCACGCCCAACATGCCCCCAACACAAACATCGTGACTTGCCCTCGAGTCACTCTGACGGTGTCAAGATCTTTGCGTGCATACCTCCCAACTCTACCTAGACTACTACAAGATCGACAACACACTGAGTGGCTACCTGCTGCACTTCCTGGACGCATTATTCAGAAACCGTTGTGGCTAAACTACTTCCCTGAACCTGTTCCTGTGTGCCCTACATTTGCGCAATATTTCTTCAATAGAGGCTATAATTATGAACGCCTCATCAATCCATGGTTGTACGCATGCCTTCAAAACAACTTCCTTGTGTCGAGTAGCATCCACCCTCTCCTTGAGCGCTTTTTCCTGCTGTATCCATGCGAGCCTTTGTGTAAGCGCAACCATCTGCACTGTCCCTTTTATCTCATCATATTTCCGTTGTAGCTCGCGCGCCTCTATTTCTAAGCATTGTATGTTTGGGTCCTCCTGTAGAGTGGTGAGAACCTCAAATGACTCTTCAAATATTCTGGTGCAGTATTTCACTGTGATGTTGACCTCTGCTATGGCTGTTGTAATCGCATTGGGATGTTGTTCCTTAACCTCTGGCGGCATTGAAGGCTGTGCCTTCAATTGTAGCTCGACTATCTAAGCATTCAACACCAGTTGAACCTTGGCCATCTCTTCCTTAGCCTCACGCATCCCTGCTGCTAGTTTCTGATGTGCACCTCTGTTGCTTCCTCTGCTTGGATGGCCAGCTCCGAGACCATTTGGCAGGATTCATTAAACACTTGTACAATCTGTCAGTTCTGCACCACTACCTCATCATGTTGTAGGCTCAACTATTCAATGTTGATGCACTTCTCGTGCCCGACCCTCCCTAGCTCGCAGTTCTGCAATAACTCCGTCCTGCAAAACATAGAGCATCTCCTGAGTTAGCGCAACCATTTTTATCCTGATCCCCTTTAATCCATTGATCATAAGCTTGTCAGCCTCATTTTCTGTCATGAGTGCTCCCTTTGGCAGCACTATGGTGTTGGTCATGTGGGTGCACAACATTTCCTCAGTCGCTGCCGTGCCTAGTGCGAGGCTGGTTGACACAGTACGAGTTTGTGGAGTGCACATCTACAACTCCTATATCTACACACGGAGGGCCCCCAACATCATCTGGTGTTCCTCCACAAAAAACTGTGTTATGACTGTAAAAGTTTTTAAAATTTTGGATGGCCTGCATGGTTCCAAAGTTTTTATGTTAGAGCATGGTCAAGTCATTTTTATGTTTTTAGAGTCTAAGTCATAGGGTTAGAGTCTCATTTCCATCATCAAATAAAGTCCAAAAACCTTGTTTGGCCCCTTGTGAATCCCATGTCATGTTTAAAGTTTCATGTGTTTGGTCATTTCAAACTTTTGAACGAGCTATGAAACTATTTAGGCATTTTCATAGGCCAAAGTCCTGAAATTACACTATGTACGCTACGAAATTGGGAATTTGTAGTTAGGTGTTTTTGTAGTGCAAAACTCCCAATTTTCACTGGATGTGCTATGAAATCGAGGATTCATGTTAAATCTTGTCTAACTGTCAAATCCACTAGAATCTATTAGATTTTCATCATTAGATGTCAGTCCATGAACCTTACCACTCACGTGCAACCATTCATATCCATCATTAGATTCGTTAGGGGTCATTTGTCTGCACTCATTTCAAATTTCAAAAATGAGGAAAGGGTTAGTTGATCCTGGTCATATCCATGTCGATCTTGGCCATATTCATGCAAGAGACACTTGCTGTTGTTCTTAAGTTCGAAGAAAACAAGCCCAAGGTGAGCAAAGACCAGAATTCGTCCGTAGGTTTCTAGCGAGGCAACTCTTCATCAAATTCAAGCGGGTAGCTCTTCATCAAATTCAAGTGAGGCAGCTCTTCAATTAAGGAAGACATTTTCTTCTAGGTTGTTCTATCTGGAAGGATTTCAAAGGAGATAGGTCGGAAGAAAGAAAGAATCACAGGTCAGGCTGATGTCTGAGAACTGAACCTGAAGGCTTAGATGCTCTCACAAAGGATAAATTAGTGGAAGAAGCTTTCAAAAAAGTAGGTTGTTGGAGGGTTATGGACATCACCGAGGTTGAAGTTAAGGAGGAGCAATTATCAAGAATCAAATTTATTTCCTAGTATAAGTTGTTACTATCATAATAAGGAGTTGTACTAATAATTGTATTAGGACTCTAAAACTATTAGATAACTGCTACTTGTAATTAATAGTTTGTTTTAGGAATGAATAGGTGTCAAGATAGGAAATTCTAGTTCCTCTCATGTTGGATCAGAGGAATCCAAGATTGTAATGAAAAATCTATAAAGGAAAAGAGGTGGAATGCCTCAAGGTTGGCATTCTTCAAAAGAAACAAGCACACTGTGTTGTTGTAGCAAACTATATGTTTTTATGTTAATACAGAGATTTTGTCTTCACTACTCAAGATATAGAGAGAGTTTTAATGTTTGATTGTCTCATGGCCTTTTTCATCTACTTACTTGCAGTGGCATGAACACATGTTACTTAGAATTCATTGATAATGCTCTAACTTCCTTCATGTGTTTATAAACTGTGTTCTTTTCATTATGAATCTATTTTGCTAATACATTAAGACTCTTTATGCCCTGACTTCCATGTTAAGCTAATCTTGTTGTGATACTGAAACATATTCCGACTCCATAAGCCCAATGGATGTTTATTAATTGTGTTCAACTATTTATACTTTTTCACTTGCTTTTTCCATAGAGTTAGCCATCTAATCTTTAAACTAAAATCTTTAACCTAGTGAGAGAGCCCTCTCAGGTTGAGGAGGCTAAGCCTCAGCCAAAAGTTTGGTTTGAAATAGTTACTCAAAGTCTTCCTGATCAGCAGCCTATCAAGGTTGGGTTTTGTGATAACAAACTGGAGGGCCTCCATGTGATGTCCCTCACCGTTTCCCTAATGTCATGTAGATCCCCCTCAGTGAGCTTGAGAAGGTCGAAAGAATTCTTTGAGGCCTTCGACTTCTTCCGCGGCCCCACCTACTCTCTTGGGCACTGTCGTTTCAACTATGTCAACACTGTCTACAGGTCCACACCACCTTCCTTTGGATTTTTTTCCTGTTCAGGCAAAGGTGAATTCTGTCCTTCGCGCTCCTTCCCTGCTACCTTCTGTTGTTGTTCTGCCTCCTTCACATCATTGTGCACCTACTATGCCTTGGCTGTTGCTGCTTCATTCCTTCACTTTTCTACCAACTGCACCATCCACAGTTTTTTCTCCTTTTTCCTCTGTGCAGTGGACTTCTCTGCTTCCGCTGCAGAGCTAGCTAGGGTGTGCCACTTTGGTGGCCACGATTCAAGGATGGAAAATATGACATCGTTCGTCGCCAGATAAGGTAGCTCCTTCCATTCCTTCACGGTGTCCTTCCTCACCCTAATGTACACGTGATGAAAGTTGCCTTGAACTCTGCGAAGCTCTACAGACTATTATAGATCGTGGGCGATAACCGTGGCTTGCGGTTAATCCCCATTCTAATGTTCATCTCCATGAACACCTAGAATATTTTGTTGTCTCTGATTCTCTGCACATTTCTGGTTTCTCACAGTGAAGCGTACTTCGCTGCCTCTGGAAGATCCTGCACAATCTTTGGGAGCTGGTTGTCCTCATGCAATTCCCAACCCACCAACACTATGGATAATAGAAGCCATGCATAGTGGAAAGTCTTCCCTTACTCCTGTGCCTTGCAGCAGTTCTCTAGGAACTCTCTACACAAGTAACCCACCCAGTTAAACTGGACCTCTTCTATGCATTGCATAGAAAGTGCAACCACTAGTGCAAGCACCTCATCTGTGTGGCACTTCCACATAACCTTCCCAGCCAGTATCTATGTCGCGACTTTGACCGCCACGTTGTTGATGCTGGAAATCATGTACCCTCTTTTCTTCTTCTCTAGCTTGAATTTCTTCTTCATGGCCTCTGTGATGGCCAAATCGTCACTCTTAACCTCTAAGATATTTGTTGGGTCCTCGCTTTTGCAAGGGAGCTAGGTAATTTTGTGAATTAGATGATCCATGATGGGGATGGGCTCCTCCAGCCACAAACACCCATCATGCACCAGACAGAGCAGCTGCTTGATGATGAAAATAGTCACTGGGGCATGTTGGTAATGCGATACCCAGAGTAAGTTTAATATTCCTACCTTCTCCACACCTTGCAACTATTGGCGTGGCTCCAACTCTATAACTCCCGGCAGTGTGTTTTTCTTTTGGTGCATGAGCTACGTGATTACCAAATGTGGTAATTTCTCATGGCCTATGAGATCCCAGTCTTCAAATTTTAGAACCTGCACTCGCCCCAAGTGTGCTCCATAAAAAATGATGTCGTCGGGGAGCAGTGGAGTCTGCAGAGAGATTTTGCTCTCATCTAGGTCTTTGGGCACCCTTGCTTTTCCCTTCCGCGGAGGAACATATGTGGGCAGCTTGTTCAAGGGGTCCGCACCCTGGGTTTCCACCTCCATCTCTACGTCCTCATCCTCTTCTACTAGGATTTCTTCAAAGTCTTCCTCCTCCTCATCAGCTTCCAAGTTGATAGCCTTCCCTTTTTTTTCCATAGTAAGCCTCGTTCTTAGCGCGTTTCTAGGGGACATGCGCACTGGTACCATATGTTTCTTGTCTTTCTTGGGTCTCGGCGTGCGTACTGATTTAGGATTTCTTCAACTATCCCAACACTTTCTGGGGCTTCTCCTACCATTATGGCCTACACGGTCTCCTCAACGGTCATTTCTTTGGTATCCATGGCTTCCTCAGGTGCTACCATACTACTATTCCACAATTCTCTCAACAGCTCAAGTAAGTGCTTAAACAATGCCTTCAACTTCAAAAGATCAAATAAATCTAGGTTCATGAATCTCTGGGCATGTAACAACTCAATTCTCAAATGGCTAAGTGTTGTTTGTTGGGAATCCCTTTGCAATTTATATCACCTTTTGAATTTTAATTCGATCGTCCCCCCCCATTTTTGGTCCATTAATGCTCCCTTGGTGGCATATTTTCCCAAATATAGCCCATAAAGTTCACCTTAAATGCCTGTCACCCACTCCATTTGGTCTCAAACCAAGCATCACATCATGAATAGTGACTGTAATGGTCCCTTTCTAGCAAACCTGTGCGACAGCGCAGCTACCCTTGCGTTGTCGTGGACCCTGTGACACTTCACTACTACGCACAGTCCTATCATTGCGCAGCTCCCGAATAGAGTAGTTTATAGTCCCGTGCCTCCTTTTAGTTGCTTGGAGTGCTAAGATTGCACTTCTGCTGGCTAGTCGAATGGCTGGGCCACCAGTGTATGCCTTCAAATGGATTCCATTGACTTTTTCGGGGAAGATTTCTCCATTTAACTTTTCCAACTGCACCACACCACCATCTTTGATCTCCTTAATAACATATGGTCCCATCCAATGCATTCTGAGATTCCGTGGGAATTTATCAAACTTACTATCGTAAAACAATATCAAATCATTCACCTTGAAGGTACGCAACTTAATATGTCGATCGTACCAGGCCTTTTCGTGATGCTTTTGCACCTGCTGGTGGAATCTAGCCAAAAACCCTTCTTCTTCGAGCTCCTCCAACTACGTGAGCCTCTCCTCTAGGGCTCCTCGATCTGTCACACCTGTGAGTGCTGCTATGCGTAAACTAGGCACGATGTATTCCATAGGAACTACAGCTTCCACTCCATAGACACGCTGAAAATGTGTTTGTCTTGTCAGTTTCTTGCATGTCGTCCTATAAGCCCATAATACTACGGGTATGCGTAGGTCCCAATCACTTTGCTGTGCATTACATACCTTGGTCAGTGCGTTGCAGACCTTGTTGAATGCTTCTGCGTGGATAACCTTCTACATGATTGTCCTTCTTACATAATGTCTTTCTAACATTAACATCCATTTGCACATTTGTCCCCCCAACACATACTTATTGACCATATCTTTCAGCATGAATTTCATGTGCATCTGTGCAGGTTGTTTTCCATATGCCTGCATCCACCTGACTAGACTTGCGCGTGGATCATTTCATCCATTGTATTTGTATGTCAATCATACCCTAGGCTTCCCAAATGGTGTTTGCATCATCCTTCTATATTCACGCCAGTTGTCAAAGCTCCTTTTGTGTGTACCCCACCACCTCATGGGCGTAGTGTGTACTACCCAATTCAAGGCCTGGAAGCATTGATTTTCCAGCACCTCCCTTTCAAATCTATCCAAGAAGGTATCTACCTCACTTAACCCATCATAATTAGGTAGATCTCTTACTTCTATTGATATGCAATGCAATGATCTTGTAATCATATACAATTAAGGGTGGTTACCTTGTGTAACCGGTTCTGCCAATGCTCTATCTCCTCATCAGAATCTGAAGTATAGGAGCTTTCGCGCTCCCATGAAATCCACCCATCCATGGTGAGATTTACCCAATCTTTCTCATGCACTGTTATCTTGTCATTGCAATCCAAATCATCATCACTTTCATAGTCATGCACCGGCTCTGTATAGCACGATCCTTCAACAAGCTCCAGGGGTATAACTACACATAAAGACTTCCTCTCAAAAATTGTCTTGCACTTTTTCAGATTGATCACCCTATTCATGTCAGTGGCCCAATCAATTCCTAAGAGCGTGGGGTAGGGATTATTGTCATCAACAATCTATATCACTTCAAAGTTTTCTAGCTTTCTCGCTCCCTCAATATCCATAGTGATTCCCTGCAATCGCCCCATTGGTATCATCTTCTGCTGGTTCGCCATTCATAGTTGAATAGGAGACCATTGTAGCATAGGTCTCCCCATTCGTTCCCATGTCTACTTCGACAAAACATTCAAATCCGATCCTAAATCCAGAATTACTTGATCCATCTCATATTCTCCAATCTGCGCAGTTAACCACATTTCTCTTCCCGTCCTTTCTTATGCTTTCCAATATTTCTGACCACACACAGTTCTCTTGGCGCGGTCCCAGTGCATTTGTTAATGAGTTCCTACAATCCATTTATAGCTTTACTGTCACGCAGTAACTTCATCCATGTTTCCAAGAACATCGTCAGCATAGATGGGTCCATCTCTAGCTCTGGTTTATCTTTGCTTCCTGAAGTGGAGGCCTCAACAAGGCTCTTCTTGGCATCCATGAAGGTTTCCCAAGCGCACTCCAAATCAAACTCCGCTTCTTTCGCCAGAGCTTTGTGAACCTAAGTACTATCTTCTGGCTACTTTCCCTTGTCATATCCCATCGTGATTCCACTTTGGAGCACAATGTTCACATTTGGATCCTCCTCGTGCGGCTCAAACCTCATCATATGCAGGTTCTGAGTTGGGGGAGGTGGTAGTGTTCCTTTGTCGTGTATCCTAGCTAATAGCGTAGGACAATCTTCCGTCTCATGATGAAACAAGGTGAAATATAAACACAACGATAGTGTGAGATACATACAATGCCAGACATAATGTCCTGGCCCTTCGCAATTGTAGCATATCAACTGACTACGACATCTTCCAGGTCCTCCTCTGCCTCGGCCTCGTCTGCGCCCCTGAAATCCAGTTCGCGCAACTCTTGCATTCTGGTCTAGGGGCTGCAATTTGGCTTGAAATTTGTAGGTAGGAGTTCTATCCATTATCAACTCATAGCTTCTACAAGTGTGCTCATCATGTCCCACTAACCTACAAAAGTTACAGAACAATTGCTGCGAATTTTGTGTATACTTTTGTAACAAATGGCAGTTGTTCGTAGCATGTTTTCCACCTATTTGACAAATCACGCACCACAAACTGAGCACTACGCTAGGTTCTTCTTGCGCTTATGGCCTTAATGACATCAATCCTCCTCATGTAAGGTAATTCATGAAAATCAAGTAGTGGTCCCTGTCATGACCTTGACCTTTGCATTTTACGCACCACACCTCTTCGCGCACTTTTGGTCGAGTTGTCCTGTCCTATTTCAGACTCTGCATCTCTAGGCATAAATTCTTAAGCTGCACGTGGATTTGCTGAACTCCCAAGTTAGGATCCTACATTGGGGTCTCATGCAGCCTCATCGCGATCTCTAAGGCCTCTGCCTAAGTAGTTAACTCCTGTCGTGATAGTGCACTCCTCAGATGTGGTGTTAGCGACACTACAAACCATTCGCGATGTTGTCCATCCGTCAAATTCATATTAGCTTCGTGAATTGTGCATTTCAGTCTCTAATCCAACTCCCAAGGAGTCTTTCTTGGTAGCATCATGATTTATTTGAATCCAATGATCGATTGTGCTTCAGAATTCATCCTACTAAATTCTCTGTTTAGCGCTGCTTGGATATCTGCAATTCCCTCATTTGGATTATCATTGGCGTGCTTAATATACCAAGTCAGTGTGCGGTCCTGCAGGGTGCTAACTAGTGTCACTTTCTTTATATTATCATCTGTAACTCCTTGTGCCTTCCATACAACTCTTACAATGAACCAAAATTGGTCTGGATCCTCATTTCCCAATCCCTTGAACACAGAAAACTTTAACGTGCTTGCCATATTGAATCGCAGTGGTGGTGGAGGTGGTATGGGTGAAGATGGAGATGATGGTGGTGAAGCTGGTGGCAGTGTGGGTGGATATGGTATTCGCAGAATTCTTTGCCTTATCAGATGGATCGCACATCGCGACAAGACCTTAGCAAGTCCTTCCTTGTCCCCTCGTGCAGGTAAAATCAAGGGGCTATTTTCTGGTCCCTTACTTCCTTCGTTCCTATAAGTTTTTCCACTTCACGTAACCCCGAACATCAAGGTAATTGCATAACCCTCTTTTCACACAATAAATTTTAATCCAAGTATTCAGAGACTTTACGTACTTACCTCGCATTCCGTTGAGACATCGTTGCTCTGCCTCACTGTAGCTAACTGAGGTGTCGACCGCGAACTCAGTAATGAATCCTTCTATAATCCAATCAAGCCAATGTTTAATGGTGCATGCGATCTTATCCTTAGATGTTTCCAACCTGCGCACTAACTCTGGGATCCACACAATAGGACCGTTAAGTTTCCACCTTCCTTGGCTATTCGCTAGCTTCACGATCCACTCGTACAACTCAATAGGGAAAGACACCAAGAAGATTTCATGGATCTCTGTGTATAGGTAGCAGTTTAACCACTCTTCTTTTGTTAGTCGCGAGTTCTTGTTCTCCTGCACCGCGAGCTTGGGAATTCTTTTGTCCAACCAACCTTCAATTTCATTGTTAGTTGGGTTCCAATGGTACAACACCAGGCATCTCTTATGAAGATTCCCGTCTCGGAAATGAAACCATTTGTTTGCTTGATGGGGCCTGACCCAAGTTCGAAGTTAATTATCCAAACAAATCCCTACACTACTGGCCCTTTCGGCATCAACCCATGGAGTGTGGATTGAAGTCTCACTCAAAGCAGTATGGGGGATGCTGGAACCAAGTTTCCGCACCCTTAAGATTTTTGAGGTGTTGATTTAGTCAAACTGTGCCTGCCTTTGCGCAGGTCACTTCACGCATTCTTCTGACCTATGATACCTTCGTGATCTGTTATAATTTTCCTTCGTGTAGCCCTAACCAGGGTCTGAGGTGATATCAGGTTGCTATGACAGCGATCTGCGCTATCCCCCCAAGTTACACCGCGTATCTTACTTATCCTCTTAAAGATGTTAGTCAACTTCACGTAAACATATACTTTAACTCACATTCACTTAATATACACAGTTATATATGTTTGCGCATCATATAAAAACATAAATGAAATTTATACCCAATATATTCAATGCAGAAAATAGGAAATAAATACACTTAATTGATGTAAAACTTCTCTTTATTAATGCTTCAACAGTTACAGACTCGACTCGCCCTGCGTACTCAGCTATAGGTGTCCACGCACTTAGCTGCAGATTACTAGGCCTTTTCACACTCAGCTGTAGAGCCTTATCCTACTTTACGACTCAAAGACTCGACCTTACACTTCAAATCTTCCTCTATGCTTCTATTCCATGATCCTTCAATTGATTGCTCTACAGCTTAGAGCCTTGCTCTATTTATACAATCCCATGGTCCGCGGACCAAGGGTAGATCTCTATAGTTGACATAACATTACAAAATTAAGGGTAGACAACCCTATGACTCATTTACAAGCTACGCGCTCCCCACCCACAAAATGCGGAGCTTTTACATCGAAGTTACAATTTGTGACCAAAATTTGGGCTCTAAGCCCCAAAAATTTCCTTGGGGGATCCCGCACCCAACATCCAATGTGAAAATTTGAAGAAACGCGGCCTTCATATTGTAGTATTGTGTACCAGGAGTATCTAGTGTGAAAATTTATGAAACATGGTCCCTGGAGGATACTGAGGGTTGGAGCCTTTAGTGAGGAAGTTGAAGCTTCCTGCCGGTAGTGGCTGGTGATTTGATCAGGGGGTTGGAGCTCCCTTCTAGTAGAAGCTAGAGAATGAGTGAAGGTTTTAGCCTTCTGTATGTTGAAGCCTACGTACTAGTAAACATATCAGCTAGTACAAGAACTTGGGGGTTGTAGCTCCCTTCCAATAGAATCTGGATAACGAGAGAAGGTTATCGCCTTCTGCAGGTGGGTGCCTGCGTATTGGTATGAGTCTGCACCAGTGCAATATTGTAAACAAATTTTCTTATTATGAAAAGAAGACAAAGATGACAGCAGCAGGTGGTTTTCACCCACATTGGGTTTCCACCTTAAATCTTGGTGTTCATGTGTGATGGTTTATTTTGTTATTAATGCACATGGCTACTGTTTAATGTTTAATAAAGTACTAATGCACCAATTAAATATTAACATATAATGAATTAACTGAATCATAAGTTCACGGGATATACACTGGTTTCCTTAAAAACAGTTGCATGCACACGTGAGTTCCCTTCATTGGAGTAGCGTA
The DNA here is from genome assembly GCA_000404065.3 of Pinus taeda. NCBI lineage: Eukaryota > Viridiplantae > Streptophyta > Pinopsida > Pinales > Pinaceae > Pinus > Pinus taeda. The sequence goes on along the minus strand of APFE030408972.1, from coordinate 64,254 downwards.
TATAAATCTGTTTATGGAAATGAAAAAGTTATTGATTTTTAAATAATGATCCACCCCACCTTCTCAGTATTATTTCCAACACTTCCCCTAATTCTCGAGCATCTAAAAATCAAGATTTATCTGCAAAACTCAATCCAACCATCAAAATAGAGCGAGAAAATAATAATAAAATTTATACAAATAGAAATACCTGCTATTACATTCAAAATTTAATTTATTATTTAAACCTCAGTGATTGAGAAAGATACCTATATTCAAATCACCCTTCAGAAGCTATCATCAATGGCTTTAAATATTTATGCATTAAAATAAAACATCTTACAATATTCCCATGAAGAGTAACACCAATAGAAATTAACCCCAAAGTATTTCTTTATTATCCATAAAAAGATTACACAAGAGCTTTTTGCTTAGCACACAACTCAAAGATTGCATGGAACGACTGACAAATGACTTCCTATTTAAAGATAAATCCTCAAACGGCTAGCTTGAGTGATCCTCGTCAAAGAAATCTTGATCGTTGATGAAGATTAAATTTTCTTTTAATATCATCCGTCGAAATATTCAAATATTTTGGGGAAATTCGAAATTTTTAATTAAATGCATTTTAATTAGCTCAAAAATAGAATTTTTGAGTTAATTTCCCCAAAAAATTAACTTTGACTTAATCCACAGGGATCAAAGGTTTAAAATTTGGCAAAATAATTAATTTAACTTAGTCTCAAGACCTTTTAAAATTTAATTTTTAGGACTGAGGAATTTTGCCTTTGGAGAATTTAAATTGACCTAGGACCTAGAATTAATTAAATTTTTGGCTTATGATTTTAATTAATTTTTGGCCAAAAAAATTAATTAATTAATCTATGAGAAGATAAATTATTTTTCCAACCCTCAATACTTTTTGCATCATGATTTTTATATTTTTTACATTATAAAGGGGGAAACCCATTTGTAATAGACCCTCATAGACCACCCAGTTTTGTGACACAAATATAATACAGTATATTAAGCAATTTGTAATAAAATAAGCTAACCAAATAGTTAGGATTATTTCCAAATCACTTTTACATAGACTCGATCTAGAACACTAGGACTCGCTTAAGATCATAGCAACAAAATTCATTCCAGCTTTGGGGTAAAATTGGAGGGGAAAACTCTGCCGACCATCCGAGAATGGATTGGTGAGACAAAAAACCTCCCAGAATGGAGATATTCACTAGAAAGGTAGGCTTACCTAGGTTGTTACATACATGACATGGTTCAGCTAAGATTACTTACATCATATACATTCGTAATGGGTTTACATTATAACACGATGATCAGGATGATGATGATAGCTGGATGGCACAGACACATCGATCAGGTGCTATCCCTTTTGTGAAAAAATGGGGTGTACTTCTATGGGTCGCTGACACGTAGTGGTAAACATATATAATAAAAGAATTATCCAGATAAGGACACAATACACTATTCATCAAGCACATAAAAGTAGCTGGAGCATTAGTCAAACAAAATGGAACTACAACAAACTCATAATGCCCATACCTAGTGTTGGGAATGGGTCCCCTAGGGTTGATTTTGGGTTAAAAGCCCAAGTTTTGGGGCTAAAGGCCAAAGTTTTGTATAAAGAATGTAAAGTCTCTGCATTTTGTGGTCGCAGAGCATGAAGAAGTAAACAGTCAAAAAGGGTTTCCACCCTTAGTTAGGTAGCTTGTGTCACCTTTATGAGATCCACCCTTGGTCTGCGGACCATGGGAATGTATAAAAGGGAGTCTTAGAAGAGTCTAAGGTAGTTGAGATCATTTCTTAGGAAGTTTTTGGGAAATTTATTGATGTAATGGGTCTGCGAGAGCTAAGAGTGAAGATTTTTAGTGTAGGAAGAGGCTTTGCAGCTAAGTGCGCAGAGGCCTGGGGTAGAAGTTCGCAGCTGAGTGTGTGGACCTCTGCAGTTGTGTGCACAAGGAAGTTAGAGTATGTACATGAGATTTGAACCATCAATAAAGAAAATTATTCTGGAGATATCTGTGTATGAGCTATTTTACTTATGTTTTGAATGTATGTGGTTATGTTATGTTGAATACTAGGTTTATGATTTAATGTTGTATTGATGCGCAAATCTATGTGTTTCACTTTGTCATATGAATGCAAGTAAGAATATATGTTTATGTGAAGATAATCATAATGCACGTTGAATTTAACCAATACTTGAGCTAATCTGGGTAGACACAGAAGTAAGGGTAATCACAGAGGTACACAAGCATCTGAACTGCATGTTTAGGGTATGTGAATGATGATCGCGGACATTCCCGAAGGTATGTGAATACGAGAAGTATATCGATAAGCCCTAAGGGACTCATCAGTCTGTACAAAGGAAAGGCTCATATATAAAACAAAATCACAACTATCTCAAGGTGCAGAAACTTGGTTCTTGCATCCCCCCATACTGCTTCAGGTGAGACTTCAGTCCACGCTCTACAGATTGATGCCGAAAGGGCCAGTAGTGTAGGGATTTACTTGACTAATTAACATTGAACCTAGGTCAGGGCCTATCAAGCCAACAAATTGTTTTGTTGCTGAGACCGAGATCTACATAACGAGATGTGTGATGTTGCATCACTGGAATCCAACTAAGAAGGAGATTGAAGACTGGTTGGATAGAAAGATCCACAAATTCATGGTGTGAGAGAACATGAATCCATGATTGACGAAAGAACAGTGGTTGCGCATATACCTGTACACAAAGATACATGAGATCTTCTTCTGTTCCTTCCCGGTTGAGTTGTATGAATGGATCGTGAAATTAGCAGACGACCAAGGAAGGTGGAGGCTTGATGGTCCAATAGTCTGGACCCCAGAGTTAGTGTGGAGATTATAAGCCTCTGAAGAAAAGATCACGTGCACTATCAATCATTAGCTTGATCATATCATAGGAGGGTTCGTGACAGAGTTCACGATCGATACCTTGGTCAGTTATAGCGAAGCAGAGCGCTGCTTTTTCAAGGGGCTGCGAGGTAAGTATTTAAAATTGTTAAATACCTAGATTAAGATGATCTTGTGTGAAAAGAAAGTTATGAAAATACCTTGATGTTTGGGGCTACATGAAGTTGAAGGACATTCAAGAACAAGGGGAAAACAGGCCCTGAATAGAGCTCGTTAATTGAACCTCCTCTGAGTGACGACGAGGGAAAGGCACATGCATCTCCGCAGAGTGTTGTTCAGTTGATAAAGCAAGGGTTCTCGCGAATACCCCATCCACCAACACCACCGCCATATTCACCTTCACCGCATACACCTTCACCTAAACCACTATCACCTCCATCACCATTCAATATGGTGAAATCTCTAAAGCTACCTGTGTTCAAGGGCGTGGGAAATGGAGATCTTAACCAGTTTTGGTTCGTCGCGAAGGCTGTATGGGAAGCTCAGGGTATCATGGATGATCAAATGAAGAAAGAGACATTGGTTAGTGATTTGTAGGATCAATCACTAACATGGTACATTAAGTACTGCACTAATAACCCAACGTTCATGTTGGAAGATATCCAGACTGCATTGAATAAGGAATTCAGTAGACCAAATTATGAAGCACAATCCATTGTGAGATTCAAAGAGATCATGATGAAGTCTGGTGAGACACCTTGGGATTTGGATCAAAGATTCAAGTGTACAATCCATGAAGCTAACATGAATCTAAGTGATGGGAAACACTGCGAATGGTTTGTGGCTTTGCTCCTACCTCATCTAAGGGTTGCACTATCACTACAAAAGATTGGAACCTAGGTGGAAGCCCTAGAAATTGCGATGAGATTGCAATAAGACATTGATGCAAGATGCTAATCTAGGGGTTCAACAAGTTCATGTGCAGTTGTAGAACCTTTCCTATAAATGCAAAGTCTAAAGAAAGATAGAACAACTCAGCCCGAGGTGCACGAAGAAGTTTGGTGCCTGTAGTGCAAAAGCTAGGGGCATGACAAGGATCACTATCCAGTTTTCGCAAATTATGTTGCAGCAGGGGGACCAATGCCTCTGTGGCCAAAATCTTCAGTAGGTCAAAGTACAGGGCCCACACTTTGGTGTGCTATCTATCAGGTAGCTCGAAAACATGTGACAGACAATTTTCATTTGCTACATAAATTTACACAGACACCACAATAGCTCTTCTGCAACTTCTATCAATCAATGGATCACGATGAATGCAATTTTCATAGTTACGAATTAGTGATGGATAGAATGCTTGCATATAGGGTGCAAGTAGAAACGTAGGCTCCGAACCAAGGCGTTGGGGGAGTGTGAGGCAAGTATCAGGGGCGCAGATGAGGCTGAGGTGGAGGACTCGGTAGAGGTCGGGGGCAAGTCATTTGTTACAATTATGGGGGACTAGGACACTATGCACAAGACTGCCTGAATCCAACGCATCAATCATGTTGCTATTGTACTCATTTTGACCATGCGATGAAGGATTGCCCTATATTATTAGCTGAAATACGCGAAAAGGGGGAAAAGCCTCAACAACTAACTCAGAACCTGGAGATGATGAGGGTTGAGCCTCGCGAAGAAGATTCTAAGGTAAACATTGTGCTACGGAGTGGAGTGACAACTGGTGAAGATAAGGGGATTAGCTTGAAGAAGGTGAGTGGGTTTGTAAAACGCCGAAAAAAGAGATTGGGTTTGATCTTGAGCACACAAGAGAAATGTTTATGGAAGCGAAGAAAAACTTCACTAAGGTCTCTATCGCAGGAAGTTAGAAGAAGCTGGCTGAAGAAATGGACCCATCCATGATTACTACTTTCTTAGAAACTTGTATGAAGTTGTTGCGTGATAGCAAGGTTGTGAAGGGACTACAGGAGCTAATCAATAGGTGCACTGGGAAGGAAAACGCTACTTACAGGCCATGCATAGTCAGGAATATTGGCATGCATAAGGCAAGAACGAGGTGTGAGATGAAGCTCACTGTGCAGATAGGGGAATATGAGATGGATCAAGTTATTCTAGATCTAGGGTTGAACACGAATGTTTTTCCTAAAAAATCATGGGAAAGGATGGGAAGACCTAAGCTACAGTGGTCTTTGATTCAGTTAAGGATGGCGAATCAATAGAAAATCATCCCCATGGGAAGATTGCAGGGAGTAACAGTTGATATTGAGGGCACGAGCGCACTAGCTGATTTTGGAGTAATAGAGATTGTGGATGACAACAATCCCTATCCCGCGCTGCTTGGGATCAATTAGGCCACTAAAATGAATGGGGTAATCAACTTGAAGAAGCAAAATATGATATTTGAGAAGAAATCACTTCGCGTAGTGGTTTCGCTGGACCTTGCAGAAGGACCACACTATACTAAACCGGTCTGCAATTATGGAAGTGATGAGTATTTGGAACAAATTTACAAGATAATGATGCAAGATTAGGATTAGGTGAATCCAACAAAAAATGGGCATATTACATGGGACCACTAAATTTCCTGCACATCATATTCAGACAAAGAATTAGAGCACTGGAAGAATCAACTACATGAAGTATCTACGTTGTGATGTAATATGATGACCAAGACATTGCGTTGTGTATCGTCAGAGGTAAGAATTCTACCTTACTATGATGGTTTAACTGATGTTGATAAAATTTTGGATGCATTTGAGAGATAAGTGCCATAGAAGCATCAATTCTAGGCCTTGGACTAGGTGCTACATGCTACACCTACGAAGTGGTGGGGCATGAATAAGGATTGTTTTGATGATTGGCGCATGTACAAAAAATTGATGAGAGTGTGGTTTGGTCACTCACAAGTGCGGCTAATAGAAAAATACGATGGGAGGAATGACCTACGCGACCATTTGGCCAAATGGATTGAAGTTTATGGAGCGGAGCCTCAGCCACAGTGGGTACATCTGTTTTGTCATACCTTGGATGCTATCCCGATGAATTGGTACTTGGAGACAGAGCTTTGCCATGGCACTGAAGAATTGGATGTTTTGTGCCAAGGATTTTTTAAGATGTTTAGCTTTGAGGATGGGTTTGAATGTATTGATGAAGCATTGCATGAGGTCAAGGTAGTGATCTTGAGGATACCACAGGATCCTCTAGATTTGATTCAACCTGATTGGACTACCCAACTGAGCCACGCGCTAGAGTGCTATAACATGACAACGGAAGAAGAAGACGAAGACCCGAGGAAGATTAATATTCCAAAGACTGAAGGTCAGTGCGAAGTTGAAGGAACACAACTAGAGAATCTAGAAATCATAGAGTTGCTCAAAACTAGATAGATGAACATTGGCACGAAGGTAGGGTCGATGTTTGCAAAGATTGGGGACTATTAGGATGACGCAACAGCAGATAAGGTCGCCGAATTTCTCTGCGAATATCAGGATATGTTCCCTACAAAGATTTCAGATCTAAAAGGGATAATAGGGGACTTGGGTGTCATGAAGATCAATCTAAAACTCGACATGAAGCTAGTTAATCAAAGACCTTACCGCCTCAACTCGAAGTATAAATAAAGAGTCCACTTGGAGTTGGATAAAATGCTTGCAGCAGGCATCATTGAACCAATAGAAGAGTCTGATTGGGTAAGCCCAATGATAGTTCAGGACAAGAAACAAAAGGATGAGATACGGATATGCGTAGATCTCAGGAAGTTGAATGAAACTTGTGTACATGATCCTTTCCCAACTTTGTTCACCAATGAGGTGCTGGATAATGTTAGTGGCCAAGAAGCATATTCGTTTATCGATGGGTTCTCAGGGTACCATTACTTCAATATCACGCCAGAAGATAGAAGTAAGATGACCTTCGTGACTGAATTGGGATGCTTCCAGTATACTGTGATGCCTTTTGGGTTGAAGAATGCACCGACGATCTTCTTAGGTGTAGTCATCGCAACGTTCAAAGATTTCATTCACAAATTTCTAGAGCTATACTTTGACGATTGGACAACATTTGGACTGGTAAAGCACCATGTAGCGAGCCTGTTCTTGATGTTGGATACATGCTGGAGGTACCAGATCTCACTAAATCTGAAGAAATGTTTATTCCATGTCCCTTTTGGGATCTTACTGGGTCACGTGGTATGCAGACAAGGCTTGATGGTAGACCCTACGAAGATCACGATTATCATCAATTTGGAGGCACCAAGAAGTGTGAAACAACTATGTGCAACGTTGGGGCATATAGGGTACTATAGAAAGTTCATCAAAATGTATGCCCAGATTACCGCGCCAATGGAGAAACTGCTAAAAAAGGATGGTACGTCCTGCTGGAATGAAGAATGTCAAAGGAGCTCAGACGTACTAAAATAAAAAATCGTCACCACGCTGATCCTCATCTTCCCGGATTGGAAGAAGGAATTTCACGTGCATGTGGACATGTCATGTATTGCGTTGGGAGTAGTACTAACACATGCTAGTGAGGGAGAATTGGATCATCCTATAGTGTTCGCAAGTAGAAAGCTATCTAAAGCTGAGAAGAATTATTCAACGACAGAGCGCGAAGGTCTGGCTATGCTATATGCACTCCAAAAGATCAAGCGCTGCTTGCTAGGCAGACACTTTAAGATGTATACAGACCATTCTGCATTGAAGTACTTGGTGAACAAGCCTATGTTGGAGGGCAAATATGTAGATGGTTGTTGCTATTTCAAGAATATGATTTTGAAGTTATTGTGAAACTAGGATGATTGAATGCCAGACCATATCATTTGTTGCGCATTAAAACATGAGAGGAGCCTACTAATTTGGAGGAAGGACTACCTGACACATAGCTCTTTGTGGTGCGCATCGCAGGCAGTCACTTTGAAGATATTATACACTTCTTAATGACGGGAACGACTCCAGAAGGATATACTAGCCAACAAAAGAAGGAATTGGTGGTACACGTGGCAGAATTGTATGTCATTGCAGGAAACTTGTATAAAATGGGACCAGATGAAATACTGCGATGTTATGTGCCTGAATTTGAACAAAATAACATACTCGTTGAGGCTTATGGAGGAGCTGTGGGAGGACATTATGCGGGAAAAGCAACAACACAAAAGATTCTACGCGCTGGGTTGTGGTGGCCGACACTGCACAAGGATTCAAAAGCATATTGTAGGGAATGTGATGCATGCCAAAGGACTGGAAGACTAACGCAGAGGGATGAGCTACCTCTAAATCAAGAGATATCATTACATCCCTTCGAAAATTGGACGATTGACTTTGTAGGACCAATTCATCCTCTAGAGAAGAAAATGGGTGCGCGGTACATCATCACAGCGACTGAGTATTTAACTAGATGGGCAGAGGCACAACCTGTGAAGAACTACACAAGCGCAACAACAACAAAATTCATCTTTGAGTACATACTGATGAGGTTTGGTTGTCCAAAATATTTAATGAGCGATTGCGGTATGCATTTTCTTAATGAAACAATCAACATGTTGACAGAGGAATTTCAGGTTTACCATTAGAAGAGTACACCATATCACTAGCAGGCTAATGGGGTGGTAGAAGCATTTAATAATATATTGGAGAGTGCACCGATGAAGGTTTGCAATGCGCAAAGAAATAACTGGGATGTGCATGTACCCATGGTGCTATGGGCTTACAGAACAACTTGTAAGAAGATGATTGGACAAACGCCTTTCAGGCTAGTTTATGGCGTTGAAGCTGTGATACCAATGGAATACATTGTACCTAGTCTACACATAGTAGCATTCACAGGAATGGCAGATCGTGGAGCCATGGAATAAAGGCTCGCGTAGCTGACAGAACTGGAAGAAGATAGGTTTTTGGATGGATTCCACCAGCAAGTTCAAAAGGAGCATGAAAAAGCATGGCACGATCGGCACATCAAACTGCGCACCTTTAGGGTAAATGATTTAGTGTTATTATATGACAACAAGTTTGATAAATTTCTAGGAAAATTTTGGATGCATTGGCTAGGACCCTATGTCATCAAGGAGATTACCGATGGTGGAGTAGTTTAGTTGGTGAAGTTGAATGGAAAGCCATTCCCAGGGAAGGTGAATGGTGGCCGATTGAAGCCATACACTGGGGATCTAACCAGATGACTATATGGTGGAAGCACAGTCTTAGTGCTCCAGGCAGCTAAAAGGAGGCACGAGGCTATAAACTACACTGCCCGAGTTGTAGAGCTACATGATTGGGGTACTGCACAGAATAGAGGATTGTCACAGTGTCAGTAGAAGCGTGAGGGGCACTGTGGTATTGAAAGAGAGACCACGTAGGGTAGTCGAAAAGTGACCATTATGGTCACTGTTCATGATTTAACAGTGGGAAAATGGCTAAATGGAGCAGGGGGACACCAATTAAGTTAGAATTTAAGAGCAATATCTTTGAAAATCTGTTGCCACTCTAGCATTTATGAGAAAATTTTGGGGTGAACGATCGGATTCAAACTCGAACTCGCCTATAAATTACAGATGGCTAACCAACGGAAAACACTTGGAATTTTGAGAATTGAGGTGTTGAGCTATCAGGAACGCATGAACCTCGACAATTTCGAGGCTTTAATAATGAGTTCATTGTTTGAGAAATTACTTAAGGAAAATTAGGAGCTCTTAACTGGCATCATGTCGGCACCCATGGATACTGCAAGTGTTGGAGAAGTGATGGAAGCTGAGGGAGTTTCCCTGGAGGTAGAAAGTGTAGAGGTACTTGCAGAAGTACCCAAATCACCAAGGTCACCTAGGTTGAGGCCTACACCAACCAGAGAGGGTCCAAAACCAAAGAAGGATAAGCAGAAAGTGGCACAGCCGGTGTGCGCATCACCTAGAAAACACCCATGGAAAGAAAAACCTACTGCACAGGAGAAGGGCAAGTTAGTTGACATGGAACCTTATGAGGACATAAAATACTTCAATATGGGTTTGGAAGATGTTGATATGGGGGTTAGAAGACATTGACATTGAGGGGGCAGACCCTATCTCCATGTAGAAATTTGAATAATATAACACTTATTCATAGAGATGATCCCGATTATACACTATTTGCAGAATGCATGCATAATACATAACCTCCTCTACCATTGATCATCAATTTGCGGAATTAAAAAAACAATCGCATGCACACATTGAAACATCAATCACACATATCAACACAGTATGTATTGGGGAAAGCATACAGCTGAAAAACCCCCAACTATCTGTATATTATAATGACAGAGAACATGTAACAATACATAGTACAATACTCCTCACAAGTACTCAGTACTATCTCCACCTGCTACACACAAACTAGCTCAGATTTGAATAAGTCACGGGTTCAAATCTCCTCCATTGTTTGCCTACCTCTACTGCACAATCCAAGTTGAGAATAGATCAGATCCAAGTTCGAATTCCCTTGGCTTGTACTACGCAATCCTCATTGGCAATCTCAATCAATGATTGTGCAAATCTCATGCACAAATATAGTCACAACTGATAGTAGTCTCACCCTTTCACCCACCTCTAACACTTGTCTCCACTGAACTGTCGATGCACTGAGTTAACTGATGTATTCTTTAGTTGATTTATGAGTTAATAATTATTGAATTAATTAGTAATTAATTCACACCACTCATCACTAGTGTATTTGTCAGTTAGACTAAATACAACTAGTTCAACTAAGTCAAACTGAACACAACTCCATCAACTCCTCAATCAACTCCACCAAACTCAATCACTTGAGTTCTAACTGAAGTCCATCATGCAATAGCTCAACTAACCCATAGGAAAAGCGTATTTTCTTCTGGCAGTTGCATGTGCCACATCCGTAGCTCGAACTGAAGTGTTGCAAGAGGATAAGATAATGTTTATAGTCCAAATATTATTAAGAGCTAATAATATTCGACTGTTCTATTTTTTGACTGGCAGTCTAAAAATAACTCTGCCCATATGTCTAAAAATAGAGGTCCATCTATTTTTACCAACATGACCAATCATCCATAAATAGCATCCTGCAACTCATAGACCATGATCCATATGTCTAAAAATAGACTTTGCGCCAAAAATAGCCTGCAGGCCCACTTAGTTAAGGTGACTTCTTTTCACTAATCTCCATCATCTTATTGCATTTTCAACAGATACAAAGTGAGTTGATAGAAATTATGAAGTTGGGGATAATGTATTCTTTTCTAAGTGATATTACAAAATATCTCAAATAACTTTGGAAAATGAGTTAAGTTGTCAATGAGCAACTATTTGCAATTCTCAAAAGAAATGGACTAGTGGTTATATTTTTATATTACCATCATCATTAGATAATATGAATAATATTTTTCATGTAACTAGGTTGTTTCATTATATTTTAGACCATTTCATGTGATTGATTTGATTTATTTATAGATGTTGGATGAGGGGCCCTAGAGGCCAAACTCATCTAAATTTCCAATGAACATAGTCAACGACTTCAACATCACCTAGTATAGAATGTAAAGGTCTAGTAGGATAGCTAGAGTCTTGTCTCGTTTTCTCATGTTGTTAACCAATGTTTCCCCGTGTGGCTAAGAGTTGAACTCCATAAATCTACCTAAGATATATACATATTGAGGGGTGGATAATTCAATAAATTTCCCTAAATCTATCCTCTAAAATGATTTTATAAATTGAGATGGAAGAGAAGGTGTTTGTATACCCTTTTTTCATAGCTTCTTAGAATCCTACACCATCTCTTAGAGATCTTTCCTCTGTTGCTCATACTAATATCCTACAAACAAGATTAAAAAAAATCAAATATGCTCTACCACCAAAGATATACAAGAGTTACATGCTAGATCTAAATCAAATTATCCAATTTTATCTAATTCCAATTGAATACATGCAATATTTGACAATAATTGTGGGAGAATAGTGAAATCCACATTAAATAAAAGTAGATTAACTTACAATTATACCTTGGATCCAAGAAGTACCTTCTAATACCTTCTTGGCTAATAGTAAGGCTTCCTATAAAATGCAAGGAGTATTCCTAAGAATTTTACTAGCATTCCCTTTTAGTATTTCTCAGTACTATCTTCCCTTAGGAATGGCCTTCCTCTATCGGGTTGTCAAGGAAATGAGAGGATGAATGTAGATATCTAGGTCATGGAGAAAGCTACTCTTTGGCACAAATTCTTAGACATATGACAATGAATCTAATCCTTTGTTAGGTCCCTATAATACTAGTGTATTCCCTTATTATTATTGTCATTGTATCCCCTTATTGTTATTGTCATGCCCATGTTGTCCCCATATTCTTATTATTGTGCCCCATAGAAGCCCACTATTGTTATTGTTGTGCCCTTACATTATTATTGTTATGTCAGCTTTGACTATATTGTGACCCCTTACACTCCTATATATAGAAAGGAGGTCATGTCATTTGTATCATCCAAGAATTGTTAATTTTTGTAGTATAAAGGAGGTTGCCCCCTCAAAGAGGCTGATTTGGAAATTGTTGTTCTATCTTTTCTTCTATTTTGTGAGTTGGTTTCATAACAATTAGTATCAAATCTTATTATTGGGACCAAACATCCTTCCTTAATATATCGCAATGGAATTGAGAAATTATTGAAGGTAGGGACCTCAATCGCTTTATCTAGTGTAACTAGGGTGATGGAGGCATGTCCATTACTCATTGAAAGTTGATAATGAGTAATGTCTCACCTTATTATAGATCAACTAGATTGAAGGAGCACAAAAATATACTTTTTCCAATGTCAAAAGTGGGTATCATCACATGTTAACTCAGGAAGGTTTCTCATCCAAACTCAACGATGTTAAATAGGGTTATGATAAATACCCCCTAACGTGTGAGGTCAAAATAGAAAATATGGTTGAAGCTCATTACAATATGGTGAATCTTGAGAGGTGGAGAAAGGAACCTACAAGAGATCCAATGCTCAATGATATAGATCATCCTTAAGGTAGGCATACCCATGCTTAGTACAAGAGACAAACAAACATGGCCACCAACACAACACATTATGAATCTATTACATGAAATGCAAGAAAATGGTCATAAAGGAATACATTGTGGACCCATTTCATCAATAAAGAGATCATAAACAAGAAAATATAATGTGGGCTTATGTAATTACACATCAATGAGACACCAAAAAAAAGTGAGAGTGCTCCTAGGAGTTCTACGCAGTAAATAAGATAGTGAAATACTCCATCACATCTTGGGATTGATGGCATGTATGAGTGAGATGCCCCCAAGCCAAAATTATTCACCCCAACTTTGATGGTGCAAATATACATCATGTGAGTAATTGAGATAATTTTAAGCATGATAGACATCATTTCATTACTAGACATTGAGGGATACCATTAACAAATTCAAGGGCACCCACCGATTATGAAAATTGACCCTAAGGTACCTAGCATAATCTAATGAGTGTAAGTAGATGAACTAGTTTTGAGAACTCATGGAGTTAATAGATTAGGGGTCAATGATAAAAATCCATTATACAATGAAGCCTGACACTGAGGACAACAAGGTCTAAGGCACTTTTAGATTCTAGATCCCTCTAGTAGATAATGATCTAACATTGATAAGAGGAGATTTAATGAAGGAGGGCCTTGATCTATTCCTCATAAATCAACATGAAAAATATCATAATGTGAAGAGGTGAAGTTAGAAGTTCCATTGAAATAGTGATGGCTAACACAAAATGTAAACAAGACTGTAGATGGATGACTGAAGGTTAAACTTCCATTCAACATAGTTTGCATGACACAATAGTGACCTAGCATCATTGAATTATGACAACCATATAATATCATTGATAGGCCTCCAAAATAGATAAAGAATAAATCCCATTAGTCCATTCCTTGGCACATAAACCAACATTTGACCCCACATTTTGCAATTAATGGTATATTTTCCTAGCTTAATGATTTCCTAGAGGATTTGATGTGGTTTTCATGGTTTATGTGCCTTATTATGTTTATTGTGTATCATTTATAAAGATATTGAATAAATTCTAAGGAATCTAGCACTTGAGATATTTTATGGACTTGCTCCCTACAGTAGGAAAACTCAAATTTGGTTGGCTCAAGGCATTTAATGCCTTCTCTTGTTGCTACAAGTTGGATCTAGGACAAGATCTCTTATTTTTAAGATTTTTGGAAAGAAATGCAACCCTACTATCAAGGATGTTTCTCCCCCACCAAATGTATAAATAATATATCCGAAATGGCCCTAGAGGCAAGTAGCAATAGAGAAAGAATATATTAGGATTTTGAGTATTTTTGAGCAAATTTTGTAGCATTGTAATTTATGATGTAAGACAAATTTTTAGTTCATGGAAATAGTGCTTCATTTCAGTTCTTAGCTTGGTTCTTCTTCAAGGGCTCTGAGCATCCTTAGGTTGGCCCACCCCAAGGGATTTAAAGCCTTCTTGTACTTTTATTGATATTATTTAATGCTTTGTATTGTCCTTGTTTATCTTTTGAATTAGCATTTCTATACATTATAGTTTGATAGCTATAAGCATGGTTAAGTAGGTAGTTTTATGGGCTAATCTTCTTTGCAAGTCATTTATAAAATATGTAAACCTTTTAGATCATTAATATCACTTATCATTGCATCCTTAAACCTTTTTCCATTTTATTTCTTTTGTTGTTACAATTTCTGCAATTTGTTGTTTTATTATGCAACTGAGGTTTTTGTTATAAAGGGTAGACAAATCTTGGTTTCATGATGATGAAGCTTAGATTTTATTGCCCCGTGGATTTAATAGTTAAATAACATCATTTCCAATCATTTTTACCCCCCTTTTTCACCTTAGGATCACATTTCAATTGTTTTGTTGGCTTGTTGGTCTCTTCCTGTAGCAAAACAAGGAATCTTGTAGTAGTTTGTAAACAATCCATTTTCTTCACCTAGTCCAACAATAAGATCTTGGTTTAGTCTCCTTAATGTATTGTAACATGTTTGGGATGTTTGTGGTGGAGTTTATAAGTATATAAAACCTATGAATTTTCCTTCATATGTTTATATTGTATATTTTTTAGTGTTGTATTTATCTTCTGCAACGTAGGTTTTGGAGTTACCTTCCAATTCCTTTACTTCCAAGAAAAGTGTGATCCCATTTCTTGCAATCGGCATAGGTGTGTACCATTTCATTTCTGCAAGTTATCTATGCAATTTCACTTTCCTTTAGCATAGTTAGTCTAGCAACTTAACTGGGTTTTTGTTCATCTAGCCTACACTCCAACACCTCTCACTTGTATAAGGATTAGAAGATGAAAAAGATAGTTCCTAATGAAATTCCAGTTTCAAACCCTCTTAAATTTATATGAACCCTATGTTGATAATTAAAGTTGAGACTCTTGGAAATGAAACATTATTGCTGCAATATTGAGGGCCATCACTTTTTGGCACCATTGTCGGGGAGGTGTCAAAATATGCACTTCCTTTTTATTTTATTAATTAACTCATTTTCCTTATTTTTTCTTCTACAAAAAGAAAAACAAAAAAGTAATAACATCCTTTCAAAAAATACAAAAACATTTTTTTTCTCATTTCCAGAATTTTCTTCTTTTATGCCTCATAGAATGAGGGACAAGAAATGATTTTTTATCAAAAACACCCACTTCTATTAGCAACCATCAATTTTTAGCTGACTGTGAGCCTCCCTCCTTATCCATAGGGACCTTTGAGGCCCTTTTAAACAAGAAAGGATCTTTGAGGAGCTTGCAGGAGGATAAAAATCCTTCAACCCCAACTGCTACTATGGATGAACAAAGACAACCTAAGGTGTTTGTATTCCCCATTAGAGAGATAGATGGAGAATCGAAAATGAAAAATATTAACCCATTTGTATTTCTACACTTCTATGGCCTAATCATAGAAAATCCTAACATCTTTATGTCCAAGTTTTTAATTGTGTGCAAAACTTATGACTACACTTCAAATGAGAAAAATTTCAAGCTTTTTCACTCCACCTTCAAGCATGCATTTCTGTAATGGTTCATGAACCTTGAAGGTAATAATATCACCACTTGGAATCAAGTTAAGCAACATGTTAACAATAACTATCGAGATAATTCTAGAGCAAGGGACACCAAAGATGAGATTTTCATAATGGCTCAAAAGGAAAATAAGTCTTTAGAGGATAATGAGGAAAGGTTCGAGCTAATTTATAGAAAGGAACACAATTGCACTTTGGGACTAGATTCCTTAAAGCTTGTATTATTGAGGGGAATATGAGAAGATCTAATGGAAACTCTCAACTTATTGGCTAATTAAAATATCTACCAACTCACTTATGATGAGATTAAGAAAAAATTTAAAAATCATTCAAGAGCCACTGGGGAAAAGGGTAGAATGGGCAAGGTTTTGGCAAGTCCTTCTTCTTCATCTATGCTTACTAAAAATGAACTAGGGGGAATGTTAGACTACATGAAAATCGAAATATTACACACATTTTCCATCCAAATGGATATTTTACAAATTAGGAGAAAACAAGAAGCATAAAAATCATTAGTTATATTTTTCCCTTAGTGCACTAAGAGACACCCTAGGAATAAATGTCCTTTGAATGTTAAAGAATTTTTTTCAATATGTAAAGAAAATAATTCTTCTAATAAGTTTCCATATCTTCTAGGTTTGAAGGTTGATTACCAAGGAACAGAAGGAAGCATGGAGAAATTATGCTTCATCAATCAGAAGAGACCACAAGCTGCAAGACAATTTCAATAAGTTATAAATTTCCCTTCTCATTTCAATCATAATTACAATGTCCAATATCAACCTCGGTACCTCCTAATCATTCATGTTAGCCCATGCCCAATCCCTAGTCATATACTCCTCCACTTATTGCTCCTCCCTTCCTACCACACTCCAACCAACCTCCCCAATGGGTTAATCCATCAGAAGGGTGGAGACCTCAAGTGGCTTGACCACATGCTATAATGCATCCTCCTTAGCAAAAAGAAATACCCAAAAATTTTCCTATAAAACAACCTCAGATTCTTGCTCAACCAAATCTCAATCCTAATAATAAATAAACTCAACCTATTTACAAAAGAGAGACAACTTATCAAACATATTATGCAGAGATCCAAGAAATTAACCTTAGGATAGGGAAGGTTACCATTAATGTTCATCCACGTTGTCCTACTTAATATACTTAGAAAGAGAATAGGATCATGTACCTCAAATCATTCCTCCCTACCATAAAATGTTCGTAGCTCACAAAACATACACCCCATAAGAAGTTGAACTTCTAGGAGAGCTAAAAAACTTGTGTGGAAAATTACCTCTCCTCCATGCCATCAAGGATGTTTCCATTTATAATAAATTCATAAAATAAGAATGTATTATATGGCCTATAAGTAAGAGAATGGGTGCCCTTAAAATCAATGTTATTGGGCATCTAGTTTACCTAATGTTTGGGAGAGTAATTATCCCTAAGTATTTATATTTTGGAATTCCAGTGGTAGATGTGCACATAAACAATATTGTAGTTCCAAAAATTATCATTTAACAAGGAGTTGCAATCAATTTCATGGCCAGGGAAACTATGTTTAAGCTTAACCTCCAAAAGTCCTTGAGAAATACCATTAATGTGCTACAACTTACTAACATATCCATAGTAGATCTAGAAGGCATAATCAAATATGCTCTCCATATAATCCTAAGAATATCCCACATACTCCCTTGTCCTTCATATTAAAACCAAGTTCAATGGTTATCCATTCATTATAGGGAGATCTTGGTTAGCTATTATTGATGCATATATCAATCGTAGGGCTAGAAACATAACAATTACTATTGGGTAGCCCCTGAAATAGCTTGTACCATATCCCCAAGACCAACCTCTCATTAAAGTTGATTTTCCTACATGGGTAGAAGAATAAGAGGAGGATTCTGACCTCTCATCACCATATCCTATATGTGCCATAGGAAACACCCTCAGCAGCAAGTGGGATGATGAAGATGACTTAATTAACACTTTTCTGCAAAATCAATATCCTATTGCTATGAACATTGATGGGATGAAAGAGAAGTTATCCCTAGGAAAGCCTAGATATTCCAAGGATAGTAAATAGGTAATTTATTTTGATCATAATAGTATAAAAATGGTAGAAATTGGCCCCTCCAAATTATTAAAAATCAACTCCTAATTTTAGTTGATCAAGAGGATAAAGTTCTCGCTATCTTGAGGCATCATATTAGTGCATTTGCATGTGATTATAAGGGTATTAAAGGTATACATCCTTCCATATGAACCCATCACATATACATAAAGTAATATCACAAGTTCATTCATCATCCTCAAAGTCAAATGAATCCTTCTTTAAAGAAGGTTGTTAAAGAAGAATTGCAAAAATTACTTAATGCAAGATTCATCTATCTCATTTCAGACATTGAATGGGTATCGCCTTTTGTTATTTTTCCCCAAAAAAATGGAAAATTGAGAATATATTTTGATTATATGGAATTCAATATATCCATAAGGAAAGATAATTTCCCCTTTCCCTCCATTGACCAAGTCCTTGATGTGTTCGCTGGGGAAAAAAATCCTTCTTGGATGGGTTTAGTGGGTACAATAAGATCCAAATCAGTCTTGACAATTAGGATAAGGCTACTTCCACTTGTCCTTGGGGGAATTTTATTAAGGTCCTTCAATTTGGCTTATGGAATTCCCCTACCACTTTCCAAAGGGTTGTGCTCAACATCTTTTCTGATCTTGTACATGATATGGTAGAAAAATATATGGATGAATTCACACCCTATAGGAACAATTTTCAAGAAGCTCTCTCCAATCTTAGCAAGGTCTTGAAAATATTTGGGGAGATCAACCTCTCCTTAAGCCATGAAAAGTGCTTGTTCCTAATCAATTAATTATTTGTTCTAGGACATTTCCTCCACCCAAAAGGGATTCAAGTAGATTGTAGTAAGGTGGAAATCACCAAACACCTTCTCGTACCTCAAACAAAAAGAGATGTCAAAAACTTCTTAGGCCTTTCAAGATACTATCAGAGATTCATAAAGGATTTCAGTAAAATATCCTCTCGTTTGTTTTCCTTTCTAACAAAATATTTTGAGTTTTATTGGATAAATCCATGCTAAGAATCATTTGAGAGCATAAAGTAAAATTTGATGATATCACCTATTCTCGAAGGTCCTAATTGGACCCTTCCCTTTCATATTCACACAGATGTATCAAATAGGGAAATTGGATAAGATTTAAATCAACTGGAAGGTAAAGTTCCTTATGTAATCTACTTCATTAGTAAGAATATGTCTAAGGCTGAATTCAGTTACACTATAACTAAAAAATATTTTCTCATTGGTGTACATGTTTTGAATAAGTTTGGAAACTATATTATCAATTACCAAGTCTTTGTACATATTGACCATGAATAAATTAAGTATTTGATGAAAAACAAATGCAAATGCTAGGATAATTAGATGTTTATTGATTTTACAAAAAAAAATTCTTAAACATTGTTGAAAACCAAGGAAAGAAAATGTTATTGCACATTTTGTGTCAACCATTTTACACAGATGAAGGATTGGTTGATGATCAGCTCCTATATGAGCATCATTTCTCCATCTCACTTCTCTCTCCATGGTTTTCTGACATTTCCAACTATCTATCCATTGGTCAACTCCCTCCTCACTTTTCTTCAAGGGAGAAATGAAATATAATTAGACAAAGTGCCTCCTATTCTTGGATTTTGAGAAGCCTCTTCAAGTTGGAACTAGACTAGATTTTAAGAAGATGTGTAAGGGAGGATGAAATATATAATATAATATGAAATTATCATGATGGACCCTATGGGAGTCATTTTTTCTAATAAGGACAACCTAAAATATCTTGCTAGTGGGATACCTTTTTCCAACTTTTCATAAAGATCCCAAAGATACACTACAAAATGTGATGAGTGGTAGAGAATGGAGAAACCTAAAAAGAAATATGAAAATCTTCTCCAACCTCAAGTTTAATTTGATCCATTTGATGAATGGGGCATGGAATTAATTATTCCTATGGATCCCCCATCCATACATAAAAATTACATAATTATATGTATTGATTACCTAACTAAATGAGCTGAAGTGAAAGAAATAAAAGCAGTCATAGATAAGAAAGGTAGTTGGTTTCTTAAGAGAGAATATTTCCTACAAGTTTGGTTTTCCATTATATTTAGTGATAAATAAAGGTACCTAGTTTACTTCCACCCTAATTGACGGGATAATGATGTAGAACCACATTTTCCATAGAAAGTCCACTCCCTACTACCCCTTAGAAAATGGGTAGGTAGAGGCTACTAATATAGCATTAGATAACACTCCTACTAAGGAAATTAGTGGCAATAATAAATATTTGGAAAAAAAGGCTTATTGAAGCCACTTGGGCCTACAACACTACTTGAAAAACCACCATTAGTTTCACCCCTGTGAGATAGCTTATGGAAAGAAGGATTTGTTACCAGTTGAGTTTGAATGAAACACTTTGAGGATGGAATCTCAGCGAGACATGGATTTTACCTAGGCACATCCTGATAGGATACAGTAGCTAAATTCCTTGGATGATTATAGGATGCAAACCTTGTTTCATATTGAGTTAGTATAGCTACAAAGGAAAATCTAGCATGATATATACATAAAAGCCAAAGCCTTCTAGGAGGGTGAGTGGGCACTCTTGTATGACTCTAGGTTTAAGGACTTCAAAGGAAAACTCATGACCAAATGGTTGGGACCTTACCTAGTGGAATAAAGTTATGATAATGGCTTTGTAAAAATCAAAACCATAGATGAGAAGCAAATACCACTATTAGTGAATGGTTATAGAATAAATGTTTGTAGGATGCCCCTTTCTAGGGATAAATTTATAATTTCAATAAGCAAGAAATTGAATGTGATTGAGAGCACCATTGCTCCTAATCCATCCAATTTTTAATTAGTGGAAAAAAGAAAAACTAAACATTAAAAAATATCATGTGAAAACCTCCTTTGGGGTGCTTGAGATAGGCTCATTGACTGAAAACCTCCATGAGACAGTTAGTGAGTTTGAGAAAAAATAGAAAGAGAATAAAGCTCCAATTGAAAACCTCTTCTAAAGTTCCTTAACCAAGTTATCTAGCTAAAAACTTCCATGAGTTGGTCATTGAGCCTAGGAAAAAATAATGAAAATGAAAAAATAAAAAATAGTGTTCTCTCACATTGATTTTTGTGTAGGAACAATTTTCCCTCCAACAGAAGAAGAAACAATGATTAGGTCAATCAAAAAGGACAGACTATCACCCATTTCAAGTCACTAACATATATTTCCTCAATTTTAGCATATTTGACATCCTTGTACCATTTTTCCTTTCTCTTACATCATCCATCTCATATTTCCCACTTTCCATAGGTTTTCTACAGCATTCCTGAAATGCTACAGGAAGGACCTGTATCTAAAGAAAACCTATATATCCAAGTTTTTTGAGTATCTAATCCAAAGAATAACACCAATAGGGTCCTAATAATTTCTCTTTCCATGTACAAGATTCACAAAGTTTCTCCTCTAACTATGTTCGACCTATTCCACCCTGTAGCATCACATTTCTTTCAACTTTTAAACACATTCAAACAAAAAACCTTCTCTATCCACATTTCCTCCATCCATTTGAATTATCAAGTCACATACATCACTTGAGGAGAATTTTAAATGAGCTTGAAAGACCTTTATGCTTTCTACAGGAAACTACACAATCTTGTAGCAAGTTGCAAAGACCTTACAGGCCCATATTGTCATCACATAAGGAGCTTGTTGATGGTGCTAGAAATATGTCAACCAAGGGGGTCTCCCTAATATGAAGTCCCAGTTAGACCTCACACCATTTGGATTAGAAGCCCCAACCAGAAATATGGCCAGTGTCCATTATTATTAGGAATTTGCATTTCCTGTAATTATCAACGTAAGATATTATACAAACAATATTTGAAACAAGCAATTAAGTTGACACTGTGAGGCATACAATTGCAAAGTACATGAGGTACTTTCACGGAAGGTAAAAGAGAGACTCAGTCTATAGAAAAGTATTAATATTAATATCCTAAAATAGACACACAATAGCATGGA
This sequence comes from Pinus taeda, assembly GCA_000404065.3. NCBI lineage: Eukaryota > Viridiplantae > Streptophyta > Pinopsida > Pinales > Pinaceae > Pinus > Pinus taeda. The sequence goes on along the minus strand of APFE030408972.1, from coordinate 42,216 downwards.
AAGAGATCGTTGACTAACCTACAAAGTAGTTCACAAGATAACAACAATCATAAAAGCAAGTAAAATCTACATTCAACATTATGCATACTAGAGACAACAAAATATTTCATTTTCATTAGTATGTGATAATATAAACATACACCATAAAAAATTAAACAATATTCTCCCAATCATTCACAACATATGCATGAAAGTGTGTCAGCTCTGAGAGCTTCATATATTAATTGAAAGTACCAAAATACACAATTATAATGCTGTCACACTAGCCCCAATAGCGGAACATTATATCATCACTTGATCCTCAAATAATATCTTCTCTCCTATGCCAAACTAGAGAAGCCAAGGTGAAAATTCCAAAATCCAAAGTCCCTTGCTTGAGTTATGAGGGTGTATTTATAAAAAATGAGGTGAGTCTCCACCTCTCATGTGACTTTTGACCTCCCTCATGACTCTTGAGTTGCTACTATGAATTTTTGAATTCCTAAGTGACCTTTCAGCTTCTAAATGACTTTAAAACTTCTAGTGACTCTTTAAATTCCATGTGCGACCCTTGTGCTTCCACACATTTTACATTTTTCTCATTTTGGAAATATAATAATTACATTCCAAAAATGATGTGGCGTAATGCATTAACACATATGACTTTGTGATGACATTTAGACAAGTCTTGACTTAGCATTGATGACATGGAACTTCATTGTGATGTGTTTGGGCAAAGCCCTTCTCCTAGCTTCCATATTTGTATCTTCTTCATGATGGTTCTTCCATTGCTTCTTCTCCATAAGTGCTCTCTTGTAACCTCTCCTTGATGAGCTCCCTTGAATATCATCTTGTCATGTTGAAATGATAACATCTACAGAGGTAGTCCACTCATGAAAATCCAACATTAATCTGGAAATATCCTAGTTTATCCTATTCCTCATGCAACTCACTGATTGAACCTGGGACTGAGTGTGGGACTAAGGAGGAGGCTCAGGTATTGTGCATTACATAGTTTCAAGAGGAATTTATAGAGTCCTAGTCATTGTGACTATGTAATGCACAGTGGTTGTGGGACTAGAATATAAAACTACACATTTGAGAGAGACTCGATGATCTAATGAGGTAGGCTTATTCATTGTGATTACACAATGCTTAGTTCAGGGAAGACTGAGCCAAATTATTGTGCATGTAAAAGTGGTAGTGTGGCCTGGATACTGAATGATATTACGTGATGTGCAATGGAAGGCTGACTAGGAGAAAGATCGTGCAATTTTCTGGGGAAATAGGTAGATACTGAGCATTGTGACTAAGCAATGTGTAGACCTTGGAGGAAGTGACTATGCAATGCACAATTCCAAGAGGAAAGGATGTTTCATTATGACTTAAGACTACACATTCTGTATTTCCAGGGGCAGAAAGGTTAGCAAGTTGCAAAGATAGCGAAAGCTCTAAAAATGACTAAACATGGGATCACTGAGACAAGAGAGAGAAAGACATGAAAACAAGCCCTTGTTGTCACTATGATACCAAACCTCCAAAATTTCATTTCTAAGTCAATTTTAGAGCCTACATGAATCATCTTTTCAAGCCCCTCAAAGTCGTCACATTATTTTTTTTGTTACTTTTATGTTTTCTCCTAGTGTCACATCCTCCCAAGTCAATGTTCCCTTAGTGTCGCCACCTAACCCTTAGAAGCGCTTGTGTTATCTAGCCCATGGTTAGGTGGAATTATGACTTTCCTTGACTTAGAAACTATCATTTTCACCATGCACACACTTGAAATGTTTAATTTACATGTCCTTGGGTCTAGGATAGAATCTTAGAATCTCTGATGTTACTAAACCAAGAATCTCAACATAACTACTTTGCACAACAGAACAACATAAAGCAGTAAATCACACATGCACAAGTATAAACAACTTTTTACAAAATATTGTACAAATATTGACAAAAACCAAATCTTCATTATATTAAACAACATATAATAAAAATTTATATGGATCCCATACAACGGATACAAGAAACGATGAAAATATCGTTGCAATATTTATGTCATATCTAGTCCTGCTAGTCCTTTTCCTTTGTTCTTCTCTTTAGTTTCCCCTTAGTCCATCAAGAGACAACACATAGAGTCTCCAGGAGGGCTACCACCTATCACTATTGCAAATCATTTCTGCTACAATGAACATGGGTTGATCCAATATTCTCTTCTAGGTTGGCCAACACCTAAGCTCCAATCTACCAATCTAAAATTCACTTTCGTCCATCAAAGTGTTGCACATTAGGCTCAATACTTCACCCAACCTTCATTTTTCAAGCTCTCATTATGACTTCTTTTTAACGGATACCTTGGGCCCTCAACACGCTGCCCTCCACCAGTCCAATGATGCCCAATACTTCACTATGAAATCTGCTCCTAGGAGGGGCTTCTAACCACCAAGTTAATCCCTCCAAATGGCTCCCATTGGATGCTACATATATGTCCACACTAGGACCATCCAACTAGAAACAAATTCAATATAAAATCAACCACACTATACCTCAAATCTATTGTAAAATTGTTGTAGGTTAGGCTGGCTAGTTAGGGAAAGATGACAGTCATCTTCAGCCCACTCTAACTCCTCCAAACTACCTCCTGTCAGTTGTGGCCTTCCCTTTTCTCAAGTATAAGCTGCACTACCTCATAAAATAGGGACTCATCCCTCCTTTTGGTTACCTAAATAGGTCTTTGGCCTCCTGAGATGCTACAGCTAGCCTATGGATCCCTAAAATAGAGAAAGACATCCCTAACATACCAAAAAAATACCCATATTTGTCACTAGAATTTGTGCCTTACTTCTACTCCTATTTGGACATGCCAAGACACATAAAGAACCCACAAGAAATCCTTAATCCCACTTGGCATCCTTCTTCTAGAGTTGTGGCTACCTCTGAAGTTGATCTTCTATGTTTGTTTCACATTTGGATGCTTAAATGAAATACATTTACCTCTTATTTATACCAAACAAGAGGGCTTAATGACTTAGTGAAGCAACATGTATTTTGGACATTTCCACTCCAAGCCTCCATGACTTGGATGCCCAAAAAATCATTTGTCAACTTCAAAATTTCATATCTCATTGACATCTCAGAATTCAATGGTTCTTGAAGCATTGGATTCTCCTCGATGTCCACTATCATCTCCATCCATCACATGTCCAAAATTCTCCATGTTTTTGGCCCAAATTTTAACGGGTCAAAAACTCCAACCTTAGGTTGCAAGCCCACAAGTGACTCTTGTCGTGCTCCACCCTCCAAACCTTGAACCCTAGGGCTTGGAGTACCTCCCAAGCTACTCAAAAATAAAACACTCCCTCTTAGCGAGGGACTTACTTCCAAGACTAATAAGAAACTCATTTCCATCATCACTTCTTGCAACACTCGCCCAACTCTTGGCACTCACCACTGCAGCAATCCCTGTAGTATGAACTACGGCTCTCTCGCAAGTGTCGCTATCACTGGAAGCATCTTGCTTCTTCTTATTCTCCTATATTTCTTTCCAATTCCTCCATGATTCCTTCTTTTTAGATGTGGAAGCACCCTTTATCCCCACTAACCATGTGCTCTTATTGGGCTGCAAAGTCTCCCTCTAAACCAACAAACTTCTACTAGAACTTGATTCCCTCTAAGCCTCTAGAATGTGGACCTTCTTATCTGGAACCTGTACCTGCCCCTCTAAAACCTGCACCTTCAAATTCTTCACTAGAACCTACACTAGATCCTCCTGCTTCTTCTTACCATGATCCAGAGGCATGCTTGTCATCCTGTATAGACCATGCTCTCTAACTCTAAGCACAATACCATCGAAGATAGAGCCTATAGGTATAAGTCTTGCCTTCCCATCCTAAAACAAGACCTTAAACCCCTTCTTCTCAATCATCAAGATAGATATCATGCTATATCTGAGTTCTAGTACAAACACTATATCATGGACCTGCATCACCCGTCTTGTCTCCATCTTGAATGGCACAACTCTCAATCCTCAGATCTCCTTTTGACTCTTGTCGCCCAACACCATGTGAAACTTTGAGTCCCATTTAGCTAGAGTCTTGAAAACCTCTTGTGACTCTGTCATATGTTTCGATGCACCATTTTCCACGTACCATCCATCTTCATCAATAGTACCTTGTGAGAAATGAGAGATCATGGAAAATTCCTCCTCCTACAATCTTCTGGTGAGAGCATCCATCTCAACAGAATTGGAAACACTGGAAATCTTCTTATCTTTCTTCTTCTCATCATCTCCCTTCTTCTTCATCAGACATCTCGATGAAAAATGACCCATCTCACCATAGTTGAAACACTTGACTTTACTCGAGTCCTTCTTCTTACCCTTCATTCATGTTTGAAGTGCCACATCATCATCAAAAGTATTCTTCTTTGGATGAATATCCTCATCTCACAACTCTTCCTAAATGAATTTGTCCCACAACCTATTCCAGTCTGGAAACTTCTCTTTGGTAACAATCCCTTTGATGATGGGCCTTCATTCCTCATTGAATCCTTTCAAAGAAACCCTCACCATATCAGAATTTGAACTAGTCATGCTGGCGGCAGCAAGCTCATTTTTTAGCTGAGACAATCTCGTCAAGTACAAAGTCACTCCTTCACCCTGTATCATCTTGGTGGATTTCAACTTATCCTCCAATACGAGTCCCTGGTTCTCATTCTTATTTTGTAACAAATTTTGAAGATCCATCCACATATCATGTGTGGTGTTCTTCCTAGACAAATGAGGTATTAGGAGATCCTTCACACTATTAAGGATGATCAATCTCGCCCTCATATCCAAATCCTCGTACACTTCCAGCTCCTTTAGGTCAGTTGGATTTCTTGGAAAACTCCCATATATTTTTGATCTGCAAGACCAAATTGATCATCTTGTTCCATGGACTATGGTTGGACAACCCCTCCAACCTTTCATCATATCAGAGACCAACCTGCAACTTTGACATTGTAGTGAGCCCTTCACCTACTTTGTGACCAACTCCCTCTTAAGTTATACTTCGTTGTGCACTCTGATGATTCACTTTCTTCCAAAGTAGATCATACTCTCTTTGATACCATGTTGAATTTCCACGATATTCAGTCTAGGATAGAATGTTAGAATTTCGGATGCTACCAAACCAAGAATCTCCACAAAACTACTTTTCATAGCGAAACAACATAAAGCAGTAAATCACACATGCACAAGTATAGACAACTTTTTACAAAATATTTTAGAAGTATGTACAACAACCCAATCTTCGTTATATTAAAAACATATAATACAACTATCTAGGGCTCCCAATCAAAGGGATATAACAAGATACAATGACAATATAGCTATAGTCTCTATGTTGTATCTCGTCCTGTCAGTACTTTTCTTTTGTTCTTCTCTCTAGATACCCCTTTGTCGATCAAGAGACAACACATAGAATCTCCAAAAGAGTTTCCACCTATCACTCCTACAATGAACACAGGCTAATCAAATCTACTCTTCTAGGCTAGCCAACACCTGAGCTCCAATCTGCCAATCTAGTAGTCACTTTTGTCCATCAAAGTGCTACACATTAGGCTCAATCCTTCACCCAACCTTTAGCTATCAAGCTCTCATTATGACTTCTTATCAAGGGCTATTTTGGCCTCTCAACACACTGCCCTCCACCAGTCCAATGATTCCCAATACTCCACTATGAAATATGCTCCTAGGAGGGGCTTCTAACCACAAAGTTAAGCCCTCCAAATGGCCCCCATGGGATGCTACAAATATTTCCACACTAGGACCATCCAACTAACAATACATTCAGCATAAAATCAACATCACCATACCTCAAACCTATTGTCAAATTCTTGTAGCTTAGGCTGACTAGTTAGGGAAAGATGAAAATCACCTTCATCCCACTCTAACTCTTCCAAACTAACTCCTATAAGTTGTGGCCTTCCCTTTTATCAATTTTTAACTACACTACATCACAAAGCAGGGACTCGACCCTCCTTTTGGTTACCTAAACAGACATGTGGCCTCCTAATATGATATAGCCATCCTACGACTCCCTGAAATAGAGAAAGACATCCCTCAACATACCACAAAATTGCCCATATTTGTCACTAGATGTTTCTTCTCACTTTTTTTCTTGGTTGGACCTTCCAAGACACGTAAAGAACCCACAAATAGTCCTTAATCCCACTCAACCTCCTTCTTTTAGAGTTGTGGCTACCTTGAAGTTGATCTTCTATGTTTGTTGCATATTTGGATGCTTAAATGAAACACCTTCACCTATTATTTATACCAAACAAGAGGGCTCAATGAATTAGTGAAGTGACATGTCTTTTGGACATCAAGCCTACATGACTTGGATGCCCAAAAATTCATTTGTCAACTTCAAAAATTCATATCACATCAAGTGCATCTCTAAATTCGACGATTTTTGAAGTGTTGGATTCTACTCGTTTTCCTCTATCATCTCCATCCATCACATGTCCAAAATGCTCCATGGTTTTGGCCCAAATTTTGATGGCTACAAAGCCCCAACCTTGGGTTCCAAGCCCACAAGTGACTTTTGTGGTGCTCCACCCTCCAAACCCTAAACCTTAGGGCTTGGAGTACTTCCCAAAGTACTCAAAAATTAACATGAAAAAGCACTCAAAATCACAAAAATAAAACAAAAGAAATAAAAATCATATTCTAAGGCAAAAGCACATGTTTTACGATGAAGACATGTTCTTGTGTTGAGCGCACTCCTTTAGGTCACAAAAGTGTGCCCTCCTTGAGTGCAATCCTTCATGCTAGTGCACCCTCCTTGAGTGCATTCCTTCGTATCAAAGATATGTTCCCTTCTTGAATGCATGCAAGAGCCTCTTGTTGCATGTGGGTGCACTCCTAGAAAATAGGAGCCCACATAACTTCCCCTGGCTAATCCATTCATTGGTCGACAAATGGCGATCATGAATGAAATTGATTTACATTTAACTTCTTTTAAATCAACCAAGCTAGCCATTCATAATCATAATCATTTCCATATGGGTTGGGCACACATTTGTGGATCAAGAAACTCTTCATCAACCCACGTTACAAGTGATTTTTGCATGTTAAATCTATTTATTTACTTTCATGATTTCACTGTTGATCTTGCTTTCGTTGTTGACATTTCTTTGTTTTTCAGTTCATTTACTGGCATTTCAGTTCAATATTATTTTTGTAAGTGTTAATTTTTTGTCACATGATGATACTCTACACATTCCTCATCCTTTCACATTCTCACATGATTGCGTTAGCGTCCATAAAATCTTGTAGATCCTTCTCCTTCTCATATTTATCATGAAATCTTGTTGTTAGACTTATTCATGAGCCATCCTCAAGCAAAGCACACTTTTGGAACTCAAAGCTTATTCAGTCCTAAAAACCACACACATAACAATCAAGTTTTCCTCTTGAGTGCACTCCTTTACCATGAAGAACTATGCCCTCCTTGAGCACATGAGCGCACCCCGAAGGATTGAGTGAGTTTCCTTCATCCCTTTAGCATGTGCTAGTGTGCTTGCCTTGCCCTTGAGCGCATGAACACACCTTGAAGGCCTAAAGTTCCATTCCTTCATCCCTTCAGAGTGTGATAGTGTGCCCTTGATGGTTTCCATTCCCTTGTTTGAGAACATGAGCGTAGTGCAAAGCCTTGAATGACCTTTGACACCCCTTCGTGCTTTGAAAATGCACCCTCCTTGTTTGTATGTCTATTTTCTTACGCATCAAAAAGATTATGTGTTGTCTTTGATAGATTTACTTTCTTGATTGGCTCTTTAAATATCATTTGCTAAGCTTTTGTTGCTTAGTTTCATAGAGAAAATATTTTCATCATGAGTGTGTTTGTCATAAACATGTGTTTGTGCTACAAGTATTATCACCCTTTCATCATCTATTGGAGCCATGCCTCCCCATAAAGTAGCCTCCAAAGAAATCTCAAAAGCAAGCACTAAGGAAGTTGTTGAAGTTACCAAGCCAACCATTCCCATATATACAGACACGCAGTGCTTCATTGATAAGTATATTGAGGTCAATTGGGGTAGCATAAAGGACACATTAATGCAAAATAAGATTCTTTAGAACTTAGAATACTTGGAAGTGTATATCAATATCAAGCAGTCCGGGATGCATAGAATCGCATGAAGATTCCCAGTCATCCCATGTGCAGAAGTGATTGAATGTATCATTACAACTATGGATGACACAATCACATGCTTCGTAGTGAGAGTGGTGATCATCTCACCACCTATTATGGAGAAGAAATGCAGATGTACTACAACATGCTTAAGCCCACATAATATGAAAATAATGAATTCTACACTAGATGGGCCAACCTTGATGCAAGTGACATTTTCAAATATTGGTGTCGAGAGCCTGCTAAGTTTCACCGCCATCCATCTGTGGTTTATCCGACTAAGATTCTTAAATATGTATATCAGTACCTGAATTCCATGTGTTGTTAATTGCTTGGGCAGAAGAACGTTGAGATGTTTTAAGAAAACAGGATATGTTTGCTCAATATGGTGGTCACCCGGGGTAAAGCTTTCAATTGGGAAGATATATTCTCATGTGAGTTGCAACGTCACGTCCGGCAGGAAAAAGCATCTTTGAGGGTGAACTAGGCACCAAAATTATACATGTCTACATTTCTTCAATATGAAATTTGTGCATAATATGATTTCCCAGCATTGTACTGGAGCTGAACCCCCCAAGACAAGCTCCTAGTGTACTTCCATTGCAGAGTGTTTTCATAATAAATCTTCAAGGGTGCATATGACATATTGGTTGAACACTTCTTTGCAATTATTTTCCATATGATATTTGAGATCAGTCCTCCTTACATGATCGATCAAGTGAAGGGGTCACTACGGGATATCGAGGATTAGTTTGTAGTGCCTGAGGGTACATACATCAGATGCTTTATTTGTCAGACATTCCCTCATCTCATGTCATGATACATGACTAATAAGGTGGTCATATAGGAAGTAGCAAATTAATAATAGAAGTGTCCTCAAACACACCAATTTATTGATAAGGAAAAGAAAAATTACATAAAATCTACAAGATCTTACACACAATCACTCAACACTCTTGCAAGTGGGGAGAAACAAGATTTAAATAAGCTTGTGTCCTATACTAATTTTGTAATGGATCACTAATTTCATTTAAAAGTGTCCATTTACATTTAATGCACTTATAACAACACTCCTAACTATTTTCCCAGATTAATTCCTAAGAAACGAAGCATTTCTAGATGGCATATCTCTTATAACAAATAGATATTCTAAGAAGGCTCTAAGACTCTAAATAATTAATTAAATATTCTAACAAAACTCTAAATAGTTAAATATAAATTTGGGCACTTTGGATCATATATCTAACATTCCCCCCTTTGATCCAAAGGTAAATTACAACAGATACCAAGCTCTTCCCTAAACCTAGTAAATTTGATCATGTCAAGTGGTTTTGTGAAAATATATGAGATCTAGTCTTCTGAAGGAAAATAAACTAGTTTGATGGCATCATTTGCGATGAGTGTCATGACGTAATGATACTTTGTGTCCATGTGCTTTGTTTTGGAATGGAAATTGGACTTTTTGGCAAGATTTATAGATGACTAGTTATCGATGAATAAAGATGTGGCTTCTGCTTGAGAAATGCCTAAATCCTGTAAAATTGTGTGCAAACAAATGATTTCACATGTTGCTTCCCATGTTGATATATATTCTGCTTCTATCAAAGAAGCGGCCACTGTAGCTTACCTCTTGCAACTCCAAGAAACTGCAAATGACCCCATGTTCATCAAATAATTTGATGTTGATGCCCGATCATCGATACTTCCAGCAAAATCTGCATCTAAATATCCATCAAGTACAAATTTCTTAGTCTTTTTGTAAAGAAGAGCAAAATATTTCATCCCTTGGATACATGTAAGGACCCATTTTGTTGCATTCCAGTGTTTTTCGCTTGGTTCATACATAAAGCGCGATAAAATATTGATTGTATAAGATAAGTCTAAATGAGTGGTTATGAGATAGATAAAGTTGCCAATGAATTGTCTATAATTAGTATTGTTCACCAATTCCCCCCCTTCAAAATTTGAAATTTTTAAGTTTTGTTCCATTGGGGTGAGAACGGGCTTGCAATCTTGCCTTCCAAATATTTGAAGAAGTTCATATGCATACTTGCTTTGAAAATTGAAAATTTTCATTGGATGTTGGAATACTTTAACTCCAATATAGTAGTGAAGTAATCCCAAGTCATTCATCTTAAATCCATCCTGCAACTCCTTCTTTAATTGCAAAATATGATCATTATTATTCCTAGTAATGATCAATTCATCCACTTACATAACTAGAATCACCAAATTTTTACCCTGTTGGCGCACATATAAAGTATCATCAAATTCACTTCGCTTAAATCCAACCTTTCGAAGGTACTCATCCATTTTTGCATACCAAGCTCATGGATCTTGTTTCAATTCGTATAAAGCCTTGATCAATTTGCATACTTTGTGTTCTTGCCCTTCAATCTCAAAACCTGGAGGTTGAGTCATATATACTTCTTCCTAAAAGCCTCCATTAAGGAAGGCACTTTTAACATCCATCTAATGTATTTTTCATCCTTTTTGAGTTGTTAATGCAAGTGTTAATATGATGGTGTTCCATTTGGCTATAGGTGCAAAGATTTCCTCATAGTTGATTTCTTCTTTTTATGCAAAACCTTTGGAAAAAAGCCTTTCTTTGTACTTGTCAATGCCTCCATCTAGCTTATACTTAATTTTGTGAACCCATTTGCATCTTATGGGTTTCACATTGTTAGGACAATCAACAAGTGTTTTTTTCCATCACTACCTTGTATTCTTCAACCATTTTCTTTTTCCATTCTATATGTTTTACTACCTCTTTGTATGTGGAGGGCTTAGAAAAATCATTTGTTATTAAGGAAAATTTTCCTTCATTTCTTTGTGAAATTCGTGTTCTTTTTTTATTTTGTTCACTATCATGACATCCTTCAAAATTTTAATGGCCCATTTAGGAATTTGATGTTCACTTCTTTGTGGATCTAAATAATCACCATCATTATAAAGTAGATTAATATAAATAGATGTTCTTCGATCATCTGAAGGTTCAGGGGGTGGAGAGTCACTATCCGATGAGCTACTTCTAGGAGATTTAGATGAACTTCTAGAAGATCTAGATCATCTAGATGAAGTAGGTGAGTTGGATGAACCATTTTCTAATGAAGGCAATTCAATATCATACCAATGTTGTGTACGTGGTTGATTTTACATTTTTCTTTTCTTTTTATCTCCCTTAGTTTCCAATTTCTGTAGAATATTTTCTATGTTTGTGTCACTCTTGCTTTTTGTTTCATCAAATATAACATCCCTGCTGACAACAAACTTTCCATTGGATAGAAGCCGATATCCCTTCTTTTCATCGGAATACCCAATCAATGTACACTTCAAACTTTGTGAATCAAGATTAGTTCACTTTTCTTTTAGAACTAAGGCATAGCACACGAAACCAAAAGCTCTAAGATGTTTAACTCAAGATTTGAAACCAAACCAAGCTTCATATGGTGTAATTCCATCGAAAGAAGCAATAAGATACTTGTTCCTTAAGTAGAATATTGTATGTATTACTTCTTCCAAATATAAAGGACTTTAATTTTTGAAAGTTAACATGGATCTTTCCATCCCTAACAAGGTGCGATGCATTATCTCTGTTACTCCATTTTTCTATGGAGTGTAGACATTTGTAAGTTTTCTTTTGATACCATTGTCCCTGCAATAAGTTTGGAATTCATTGGAAGTGAATTCCCCTCCATTGTTTGTCCTGAGAGTATCAATCTTCTCTTTAACTTCATTCTCAACCAATTTGCAAAAAGCCTTAATATTTTTGAATGTCTCTGACTTTTGTTTCAAAAAATAACCCAAGTCATTCTACTAAAATCATCAATGAAGAATAAAAAGTATCTGCAACCTCCTAGATAAGTTTGTAGAGGTCCACAAATGTCAATTTGAACCAATTGAAAATGCCTATTTACAGGCCTTGAACTTGTTGGAAAATTATCCCGAATTTGTTTCATGTAAATGCAAGCTTCACATCTTGCATTTTCTTTCTTAAAAGTTGGAAGTCCTTTAACCATTCCCTTCTTTTGAAGTTGAGAGATACTTTCAAAATTTAAATGTCCATATCTAACATGCCACAACCTTATTGATGAAATATATGTACTTTCTTCTCCTGCAAAATCATAATTTCGTGGAATGATTTTTCCTTTCATCCGTAAAAGTTTTCCATCTTCATATCATGTCATGACTGTCTTCAGATTTTGTTTGATGGAGTTCATTTTTACTATCCTCCATAACAACATGATGTCCTTCTTGTCAAATCGTGACTAATGACAGCAACTTATTCTTGAAAGTTGGCAAATACCAAACATTTGAAATTAGTTTTTCTCCAATGTCAGGAAGATGAAATGTTACTACACCTTTTCCACAACAATTGTCTTGTATCATATATAAGAAATATGAATTGAGATGGCATTGTTGAAAAGTCCAAAAGACATCACGTCGAAAACTCATATGTTGTGTTGCCCTTGTATCTAAAATCCAAGCATCTTCATAATCACTTTTAAGATATGTGGATACATGTAATGTTATGGATTCTTAACTTTGAAGTGTAGTGAGGACATATTTTGAGCCATCATCTTCCTGATCATTAGAAAATTGTGCCAAATGTTGTTGAAATTTTGGAATTTTTGCAATAGAAGTTCGACAATCTTCAGCATAATGAAAAAATCTATTACATATTCTAAAAACAACTTGATTGAAATATTTTCCTTTCCCTTGACTCTATCATTTTCCTCTGCTTTGTCTTCTACCTTGATTTTGTTGTCTGCCTTGACTTTCTTCTCTTCCTTGATTGTTGCCTCAGTTGAAGTTGTTCCCCATACCTTGACTTCTACTATGAACTTGTCCTCTATATGATCCTTGATTGTTGTGCCTTCTTCCTCTACCTCTAAAATTTTCAGTTGAAGATTTACCAGTGCTATCTTTTGTAAAGAAGACATCTTCTCCAACATTTTTCTTCTTTCCAAAACTTTTGTCATGTTGAGCTAGCTTTTCACTTAATTCATCAAATTTTAACTTCTCTACATTTCCAATTACCTATATAGTATCCAAGAAATGTGTATATGAAGAAGGCAAACTAGCAATCAAAATAATAGTCATGAAGCTATCTTCCACTACTTAAAATTCCGCCTTTATTATTTCCTGCATAACGTTCTTAAGTCTAGAAATGTATTCAATTACATCCCCCCCCTTCTATCAATTTCTATTGAAGAAACTTTAATTGAAGATCAACTCACTTATATTTTGGTTGTGTATCAAATAACTATTTAAATTTTCTTCAAGCAAGCCATGCATCAGAAGCATTTTCAATGTGAACATGCATCTCATCATTAACTAGAGATTTAATTAATGCTAAAGCTTCATAATTTTTTATCTCCCATTTAGCTAGTGAGTCTGCATCAGTAGGTTTGTTTGGTTTAACATCACCATCACATAGATATTTCCAAAGTTCATTGTAAATCAAAGTTCTTTCTATATTCCTTTTCCATGTCTTGTAATTCTTTGAGCCTTCAAGTTTGTTAGATTAGGAAAATAAATTTACCAGCTTGGACATTGCAAAAGTAAATGTATGCACCAAGATGAATCATACACCACAAAAAGAAGATGGGAAACATACCACACACAATGCCACAACAAAAAAAGATCTATCTTGGCTTGGCCTTGACCCCCATAGAACTTTGCACTTGGCTCTAGTCAACTTCTCTGAAATTTTACAATGAAACTTTCAAAATTTGACTTTTGCAGTGCTCTTGCAATTTAACTTTTTTCACTGTAGCCCCCCCTCAAAGTAAAAGTTACTTTGAGTTGCAATTTGTTTCCCACAAATAAAATATTACACCTTATTACTTCAAAATTACATAATTACACTTTATCACTCCAAAATTACAAAACGTCACACCTTATCACTACAAAATTACAAAATCACACCTTATCGCTCCATTAAAAAAAAAATATCACATTAAAATTTTTACATACACCCATTCAAAAACAATTAGTACAATTTTTTAGGTCCCTTTCTTTTCCCTTATCCCTCCATAGAAACAATTTAATGAAAGTTACAACTCATATATAACTCATCCATTTTAAACTTTCATTAAATAATAATAATAATAATTACTTGCCTTTTTCATAAAAGTTTGAAGTTTATACAAAAGAATTTGCTCCATCGTATGCATTGGGAAATGAACTCAAAATCATTTGGGAGTACAATGCATCAACATAGGCCTTGCAGGGCTCCCAACAACTTACACAACGAGCATGCTACAGATTTTTCACATTGGTTGCCTCCACGCAGGTCCTGCACATTAGCTTTCTTCATTGCGTCGTGTCACGGGTTTGCAATCTCCCTCCACTCGGCTCACCTTACATGGATTTCATGTTGGCTCAATGTGCAGATGCCAAACATAGTGGCTTGGGCTTACACACAAAAACATTCAACACAGGGCTTGAACGTCACAATTTGAAAGCGCTAAGATGACTTTGTTTGGTGAGAAAACGCTAAGATCTACTAGATTTCAATTTGAATACGCAAAGTGTCCATTTCAACGTTGAGTTTCAATGGTTCAGTGATGGCCCGTCTTGTCATGCAATTGCAGATATCCATAGTCCATTCTAGTCATGGGCTATGATACTAGAGAGCAGAACTGTGGAATGAAGGATTGTGTTCGATCGAGGGATAGAGTGGTCAAGCGGGAATGTTGTTGATGATTTGTGGACTTGATGAATCAATTTACTTGAATCAATTAAAATTTCACCAAATAAAATTAAAATTAAAATTAAAATTAAAATTTCACCAAATAATCTATGGATCTAAAACTTAAACTTAGCAATAGATCTTTAACAAAAAAACATTGAAGAAAAATTTTCCAATTTTATTTTCCTTAATAAAAATTGAGCAATTTTCATACCAATCAATAGTTGATCAATTTGATGGATTTTTTCCAAAATCTTACAAAGCTAGAATCTCCTCTTCACACCATTTGTATCGTTGAAGCTCTGATACCACAATAATAGTAGAACCATCCTTAGACACACAAATTTTATTAATAAGGAAAAGAAAAATTACATAAAATTTGCAAGAGCTTACACATGATCACTCAACACTCTTGGAAGTGGAGAGAAAAAAGTTTTAAAGAATCTTGTGTCCTAAACTAATTTTGTTATGGAACACTTGTTTCAATTACAAGTGTCCATTTACATTTAATGCACATATAACAAAACTCTTAACTATTTTCCTAAATTAGTTCATAAGAAACGACACCTTTCTAGATGTCATATCTCTTATAACAAATAAATATTCTAGTAAGAAGACTCTAAGACTCCAAATAATTAATTAAATATTATAGCAAAACTCTAAATAATTAATTAAATACTATAGAAAAACTATAAATAATTAAATATTAATTTGTGTACTTTGGATCATATATCTAACACAAATCAATTGGAGAAGGGTTTGTCAGGAGTTCTTCACAGGAGGAATAAATCCCCTTGGCCCACCTTCCCTTTGAGGATCGGGTTTTATGAGTTGAAGAGCCACAAGGAGACAATGATAGAAATATAAGAGTTGGATTACTCTCACTTCACAAATAAAGACTTTCATGGATATGATCCCAAGAGAGTGTGTAGGAAACACTACGAATGGATCACTTTCAATATGGGGTACCCATCAATGTCCACAATAGAAGATGAGAAGGTGAATAAATGGTACAATGTAGTTTGAAAGACACATCCAAGGATGGAGACCAGTTCACCCCAAGATCGACCAACTTAAGATATGTAGGTCTAAGAGGAAGAATAGATAACTCCTCAACCAAGGAAATTATCTCCTAAGAAGAGGATCACATATGATTTGATAGGCGAGAGCGGTAGTAAATGGAAAGTTGATCATTTGAATGTGGGAGATATTCAAGAAGAACAGGAGAGGAGGAAGAAGAATAGGAGGAGAGGAAGCAATATGATTTTCTTGAGAAGAAACAATAAGAAGAAGAAGAAAGGATAAGAATAGAAGAGGAACAACAAAGGAAGTCCCAAGAGGAAGAAGAAGCACAGATATTGGAAGAAGCACAGTTGAATCGAGAGATAGAAGAGGATGAGTTGGAGGAATAGGATACCATCCAACCCATGGATGATAAGCGAGACTCCACTCACAAGAATTCATCTTCCATTTGGATAGATTTGGATCACACCTCCATTGGTAGACAGAGTCATGGATATATGCAGTATCATTTTTAATCATCTTAAAAAGAGGATCGTGAAGTAGAGGCAGAGATACTTCCTGAATGATCCTTAGAACCCAGTCTCGGATTCTACAGAAAAGGTGATAACTCCCAACACCAAAAGGAATCCTACGGAAATCATGGTGGAAAATGTTGCTTTTGTTCTAGCATCATAGGACAATTTTGAATATCTATTGAGTGAAAATGTTATATTAAGGAAATAACTTGTTACAGTGAAGCAACAGGAGAAACATCTTGTGGTGGAGAATCAATGGTTATCTTCACAGAACTTCCACACCACAAAATGGAAGTCAACTATGTAGGAGGGATTGGGGCCAATGGAGGACACCATGGAATGGTTATATGATGAGATGATATTTCTACAAGTGGTGGCTCCTCTTGTTGGCATACAAAACAAATCACAAGAAGTTGTAAAACTCCTGAGAGTGGAAAACATAGCAGTTAACCAACTTGAAGAGTGGGTTGCCAAGTATTCATATGCTCCGCAACATTTGGAAAAGAAATTCAGTATTGTCCTTGAGATAGATAGAGTTAAGCTTAAACTCCACCATTAGAAATGCATGCACCTTTGAGAACAGTCAATTAGCACTATTGTCACATTTAATTGGTTGCACTATGGTTTCAGGTCCCTAACATAGAAATATGGGATGACTTCAATAGGATCACTTGAAGAATCAAAGGTAGATAAATAATCTTCCAGAAGATCGGGCAGTACATTGAACAAAGCAAACAAGCAAGAAAACAGGAAGGCTTGAAGGTCACCAAAGACATTATTCTACAATACGCCATTACACTAGTCAAAACCCATATGAAAATTTCATGGCTATGGAATAATGTATAGTCAAGCTCCATGATTATATTTACTGAGGCTCTATAGGTGAAGATGTGTTATGTAGACTTTCCAGTTTGGGTCAAAGCCATATCAATGGAGTTCAAAGCATGGCACACATACATCACAAATGAGCTCCATGGGGAAGAAAATGTCTTATCAATATGATGAGACTTTGTCCCATTATGAATTTTGTCTTATATAGCCATTGTCTCATATGTAATTTGTCTTTTGTAATAAATGATATGTAATGAATTCTAAGAGGTACATATCAAATGTAATAAGTCATGTACAAAATATGAACAGACATAGAAGTCAAAGAGTCATGAGGAAGCTCAAAGGTCATTGTTATTTGTTATAAATAGATCCTCATAACCCAAGCTAAGGGCTTGGAGTCTTGGAGTCTTTCATTTGCTTCTCTTGTAGTGCATAGGAGATAGACATTCTTTGGAGAAGAAAGTTGTGGCTTCACATTCCACTACTAAATATAGTGTTTCATCTATGTAACAGTGTGCTTGGGATCTTTCACTCTTAATCAGAAGCTTTATGAGTTAGCACTTCTTCACACATGTATCATAGATATAGTAGGACTACTCTTGTTATGTTTATGGTATATGTTTCTTGAATTACATACTAATTTTAATGAATAATTTTGTTGCTTACCTATGGTTATTATTGAATAAGTTTTGTTATGCTTTCATGATAGTACTATTATTTTTTTAACCAGAGGCTCGTTTTCCCTCATTAGTCGTGGAAGCTTCCTCATGCACCTTACATTGGGTGTCTCACAAAGCCTACATACTTGCTTCCCAAAGAGGTGTTTTGATCTCTTATGTGCGTGTGTAACCAAGGCACATCTTTGAAACCTTTCCAATGGTAGTCAGACCATATAGTTGGATGAGACTCCTATACCAAGCGGGGTGAGGTCTAATTAGGACTTCACATTGGGGAGATCCCCTTACATGTTGGCAGCATCGAGCATCGTCAACATTTTTAGCACTAGAAGGAGGGCCAGGTGACAAGTTGAGCCCTTGAAGTCTATTTGAATCTCTTACCTTTAATGGCTTCATCCCATATCATAATCCCGAGGTGTTTTTCTGAAGCTTTATATCTTTCAATCCTCGCAAATTTATACACAAATTCTCACCTTTCAAATTTGATGGAAAGGGAACAACAACCGTCCTTGATCACATTATTTAATTTGCTCAATTTTGTTTCTTGAATGGATTTTATTCTACAAAAATCCTCGCACGATTATTTACCCTTACATTGGATGGTCATGTGAAGCAATGGTGTTATTCTTTACCCATTGCTTCTATCTCACCTTTTAAGAATTTGGTTAATGAGATTCACCATGTTTTTAACAAATATGAATATCAATATGTTCTTAATGAAATTTATCAGCTTAGAATGGAGTTGAATGAATCTCTATTTTGTTGACTGATTCCTCCATATGTGTTATCATTTTTTGGATAAGGATGTGGACTGGCAATTTTTGGATGAAAAGTTTTACTTCTTCATTAGGATGTCAAGGAAATATTTTGAATTTGATTCATCCTGTTCTCTTGATCAAAAATAAATTCAGCTTCCTGAGGAAGAACTGAATATGCCTTTTTTTCCATGTCATCCTTCTTTTGATGTTCCATGTTTTCAGCCTAAACAAATCACTAAATCGGAAGATCAATTTATTGATGAACAATTGATTTTCCTTTCACATATCTCCCCTGATGATGATTCATCTAATCCTATCAATTAATAATCTCCAAATATTGATACCCCTTTTGTTGACTCTCAACCCGTTAATCAAGTGGAATCCTTGGACAACCATGACATTGATGATTTCCTATTTTCTGAATTCTATGGTAATGATTGTTCAAGTAACATGGATGAATATTTCTTCCTATGAGAATATTTATATTTGCAAGAATTCAAAATGGAGTCTAATGCAATCATGGCATTTTTTTTTAGGTATATCTTCATTCCATCAAGAAGATGGCATTATTATCATTGAGGATTTTTGTGTTAATCTTGAAAATCTATCTGATCAACTTCAATCCTTTTTTGAATATGATGATTTGAATAATGACTTTTGTCTTGATAAGAAATTGACTATGTTTTCTCTTAATTCAAAGCTAAGTCAGGTGAGTAGGACACTTCAACCTACACTGATGGTTATGTCAAGATCATGTCACCTTGATGATATTTATGATTCCAGACAGTTTAATATTTTCTTGTGAGATCTAGTTGTTAATTTCATCTCGTGGGATGTTGACTCTCTTGAGGGATTCTTGTTTTCACCACATAGAATTTTTAAACCCTTGTGGGAGAAAGTTTAATGTAACTATAGAACTTCAATTGATACATCTCACCTCAAGCAAATCTTTAATCTACGATTTGGAAACAAAGAGTGATGTTAATGAATGTGGAATTTTTCAATCTAACCTATCTTCTGCATCATCCATTAAATAATCTCACTCGCATAATATCATGGATTGTGGTCAACCTATTGGTGGCACTTATGATATGGATTTGTCTTTAATTAGTCTTTCTTTTCAAAAATTTTGTAAAGGTTGTTTCCATGATCACATTACAGAGTCCCTTGAAGAATATTATCATTTAGGACCCATGTCCCATGGCATGTACTTGCATGCGCTTCATCGAGTCTTGTATGGTCATGGACCTGGTGTTGGGCCTCAAAATAGTCGTTATTCTCACTCCATTATTCACCAATACCTTCACATTACTTCCATATTACCTTCATGTCACCTCCATTCCACCTCCACATCATTACATTTACCTCATCATTGGGTTATAACTATGCTTTTCCAAATTTTATTAATTCTTAACATTTTAAAGTGGATTTATGGTTAAACTTTAGAAAATAATGTGCTTATACTTATACCTAACAATTAGAATGAGTTTGTTGACATGTCTAGGTACAAAGGAAGCTTCCAAGGCATCCTTATGTGGCACTCTATGTTCAAATTTGAATTTGAGAATATCATGAACCTCATGGAGAAGATCATGGACCTCATGGAGGAGATCATGGAGGATAGGGTTATGTGTCACCATTGGTTGAGAAATATGTGGGCCAAAGGAGGGAATAGTGGGTCTACATTTATGAGGTTGTTATCATAGTTTTTGTATAAATAGGAGTACCTCCTCCATTTCAAAAAGAGGACTCTTGGAGCATGTATCCAACTTATGATGGAATAGAATAAAGCTTCATTTTACATAAATTTCCATTATATAGTTTTAGATATAAATTGTGTTAATGTAGTATATGAATTTATGGAATAGCTTGTCACTTTGTTCTTAGGAGAGTTGAGCTCACTCTAAAAGGATCAAAGGAACATTTTATTTCATAATAGATCTTATTTCATTGCTTAGATGTTTGAGGATTTGTTTGTGATTGATGAATGAGTTTTAAATTAAAATATTATCAGCATATGAGGGAACAACCAAGGGTCTAAGTTAGGCTCTCCCTCTATTTGATTTACATGATAATTGAAATTCATTATTTTGCTTTTAAGTGTCAAGTTATTTCATTTCTTATGCTTATGAATGAATCTTAGTTTAGTTTGGATCAGTATATGAGGGGACAATCAAGGGATTAAGTTAGTCTCTCTCTCTATTTGAATCTGAACAACAATTAAATTCACTATCTTGTCTTTATTTCAAGTTTCTAGTTTTATGTAATTAATGGTTTCTTTTCAATCTATAATACTGTATGGAAGGACAACCAGGACCTCTTCAATTAGGAGCCTCTTCGCTTGCATATTATATTGAATCATAAATCATTTAGTTAGACATAGATTTAGTTGCCTACTCCTGCATATCTTTTGTTGGCATCATCACAAGCTTGCGAGTTTCCTTGGTTGATAATTTAATGAAAGCAATTTAAGCAATTAAATTGCCCAACATTTTGGCATCGTTGCCGGTGATGGTGCTAAAGGATTAGGCATTAGGAATTTAATTCAGTTTTCGTATTTTCTTTGAAAAAACTAACTCATGTTGAAAGGATTACTTGGTGACAGTAAGATCTTAGTAACATGGGGAAGTATACATAGGCGTTAGCTTTGAATCTCATTTTTAGCTGCATATATAAATCATGATAAATAGGATGCATATATTTCAATCAATATTTTCATTATAAAAGTGTTAAACTAATCCATTTATGGACAGGAGATCTAGAATGATGTTCAAGCATTTGGAGGAGAGTCAAGAGAATGAGGACTACATTGAAGATTGGTTTCAAAAAGGTGACTAGGCCACAACATTCTTCCATTCTTCAACGAATCCTAACATTTAATCCAAATGTGCAATTGATCTCTCATATCCTTGTAAACATTTAGGTATATTTTTCAAATTTGGATGTGAGCATACTAGAGACTTTGATCCGTAAATGGCTTAATTGGAAATACTCCACTTGAAAATAAAAATAAAAATCTCTTTCTAAAAAGGGAGTAGGATAGAATAGGAAAATCAAACCAAGCTTGGAAAGTTTTTTTTTTAAGTTTTGATTTTAAAATTTTGATTTCATTTATTTCTTGGAAATTTTGGTGGTGCGGTAAGAGCTACCTCATTCACTAACCATTGGCAGGAAGATCTACAATCAAAGGAATATTTGTGAAGAAAGAAAACAAGTGGAGATTAGAAAGTTAAAATTTGAGGTTTGAAATCAAATTCTTCTTATATTTCTTTTCAAATTTCAGATTTGAATTACATAAAGAATCCATAAGTATGCTCTCCTCCTACACTTTGTGTGATCTGGAGGATTAGAAAAAGGATTTCATGTTAGTATATTTTTTATTGAAAAAAATCAATATTTGTTTTTCTAAATAATAAAAATAAATAAAAACACAAAAACAAAAATGAGAATAAAGTAAACAAATAAAAATTCATGGAAGCCAAGGAAACAAATCAATGCAAATGTTATGTGTTATTTTGAAAAAATAAAAGATATTTGTGCATTGTCGTGATTTAAAAAAGAAAAAAATGAATTTCACCAGCAGTTAACTCAGCAGAGGCCAAATTCGGAGAGGTTAAAAACGTCATTTTTAAAATGAATTTTGTGACCAAATGAAAATGAATCTGAAAACTCTAAAACATGGGTTTTTTTCAGAACGGGGTGAATTATGTTAAGTGCAAAATATTTTCACAAAATTCATAACCATTTGAGAGATTTTCAGGGTTCTCTGGAGTGTTATTTGTGAGGTTGCGTGAAAAAAAATGGTTTTTCAATTAAATGCAGCTAGCAGCCAAGGCCATGGCCATCCATTGGCTCAGCCACAGAGCTATGGCTAGCCACCCAATAGCGTTGCCAATCTACAGAGAAAAAAATCAATCAATAAATTTTAAAAAAAATAAAATAAAAAAACTTCTTACTACAAAGATGAGATTTTCTCCATGCTTACAACCTGCAACAAAAAATATATAAAAAAATCATAAACATTTCCCAAGCTTTTATAGAATAAAAATTGGTTAAAGAATCCACTTTTTAGGCAAAAAGAATGAGTTCAAAATATATGAAAAATAATCTGCCAAATATTTTGGAATTCCATTTTCTAAAAAAACTTGGAAATGATAAATTCAAAAGATATGAAAAATAATTTGGCAAACATTTAGGAATTTCATTTTCCTAAGAATCTTGGAAAGGATGAATTCAAAAGATATGAAAAATTATTTGGCAAATATTTTTGAATCATATTTCTTAAAAATCTTGGATTTAGATTGGCCACTTGTCAAGTTATTGTTTCAATTTTCATTTTAGAATAATTAAAATTTCCAAATTTTCATTAAATTTATAAATGTCACTTGTGATTTATTGGTAAGTCATTTAAATTACATAATGGAGGTCATGAGTTCAAATCTTGTAGGTATTTGTTAATTATTCTTCAATTTTGACACAACATTAATTAAACAACAATTTTGCCACCACATGGCAACACAACATCGACCAATATTGCACATTCACTGCCACATCCTTCAACGCATTGACTCCTTTTTCTACTGCGCAAACTCACTCTAACATTCAAGAATTTGATATTTGTTCATGTGTAACGTTGTGGGTTGGTGATGTTATGGAATATGGGCAAAGCACAGAAAATCACAACACGACGAAACTTTCAAGGAGTACCAATTAGTTTTCATTCTGAATTTATTTTTATTTGATGCATTTGTATTAAACATCTTGCAATGATGCAGATTTTGGCAAATAAAAGATCAAGGACGACATGTGAAATTTGATATCCTCGACGCAAATCATGAAACAATTTCGACTATGTTCGGGATTTGCATAATTGCAACAAAATTGACTTTTTATTTACAAAAGTTACATAAGAAGGGAGTTAACTATACGTATTTCATATTTGAAAATGGATTTGTAAAAAATCATGGAATTGGGCTAACTTATACATTTGATTTTATTTAAATCTATTCCATTGGTGTTTAATTTTTGCATAAAAAATCAAGTAGAAATTGATCACTTTTGCTTGGATATATTTATGTTTTGTGAATGCCAAGTTTTTGCAGGTTTGCGTTAAGCAGATGATCATTCAAGGAGTCTAATTTGTCGACAATTGGACTTCCAACGGATCAATTTTATGATGAATCATGTGAATAAGTCCATATTCATTACAACCAATATTTGCGTCCCTTTGTAAAATTGTAAATCCCAATGAGTCCTCAATGCAAGCCTTTCAGATGCCAGTATGCTTCTTTAGTTAATAAACATTCGCCTCATTTCCCTTTACATTTGCCATTATATTTCTACTCCTTTTCCATTCCATGTTTTCAAATAAAACCTCAATAAATTTTCCATCCCATTTTCCTTCACAGTCATTTTCCTGTCTCTTTCACTAACATGTAGCACATGAATAAAGTCATTCAGCTCCCTTACAAAGCTGAGTCGCCCCATTTTCCTTTTCTTCCAAATAAACCCTGCTTCAATGCAAATTTTTCATCTTTGGTCCTTCAAAATTATTATTTCATACTCGTGTTAGATGATGGAGGATTCCTTAAGGCCTCCCTTCTAACAAGTCTTGACCCATCAACCTCAGCAACTTATCTAGGATAAAGACTAGAGTCATTATTAGTACCTTGAGGCTTGTATGCCTTAATGATAGGCTCTCTCGCCAGCAATCATGGGAATACACCAATGTCCCTTGATCGTTGGATCTTGCAAGTGGCTCGACATCGGCTCATCTATTCGCACTTCGCAAGATGTACTTAGGTACCTTGGCACTCATTGACATTAATGGTGAGTTTGCCTCGCATTGGTTAACGACATTCATCAATGGTCGGTAATCCAATGACTTCTTTCCATGTTCGACATCGACACATTTATTCACATGGAAATATTTGTGCCATCGAGTGTTGAAGACTTGAAGACCCAAACTTTGTAGCAGATGAAGACGATTTCCTTTCATTATTTTTCAGTTTGTCATGACATGAAGACAAGTCAATAAATAAGGCTGGGGGGGGAATGTAACTTCTATATTTTGTATACCTTCCAAGCCTTATACATTTTCAGCCGCATTCAGCAGCAGATTCCGAACATTCAGCAAAAGATCCAACAACAGATCTAACAGCAGATGCAGCAACAATAAAAGATTCACTTTTTTTATTTCATCCACCATTTTCACAACCAAGTAAAGAAGACTATGAACAACATTTTTGTAGCCACACGTGCACAACTCTCATCCATTTTTGGAAGGGTAAGTTAAGGTATGATATTTTCTAACTTTTAACCATTAAATTCCTTGAAAAGTTAGAATAATAATTTTTGGAAAAACTTCACCCCCTTTCCTCATATTCACATAACTGCCAAAACCATCCGTTTAAGGGGAAGGATACATTTACATACATACTTTGTCACATTCATATAACATCCATATTCATATATCACATTTTAAAACCCACTTACCTTCAAAATATATTCACTATTACATGAGCATACAAATGGCTTTGTCAAAAAGTATTTATAAGTTAATTGGATGCCAACACAATCATGGTTGTTACACAAGAACCAACCATGACGCATTCCAACAAAAATACTCTGCAATAAAAATCACATTATCAATATGCAAAGATCATACATTAAAATTGAATGCAACAAACAAAATATGGTTGAAACACAAGAACCAACCAAGTTGCAGTTCATCAAAAATGCTTTGCAAAAGTTAAGTAAATGATATCATGCAGAGTTTAAGCCAAGCTCAAGTATCAAAAAGTAATGTAATAGATTGCATGAGGATATGCAATATCTTTAGTTTGGGGGTATGTTGGGCCTCAAAATAGTCCTTATTCTCACTCCATTATTCACCAATACCTTCACATTACTTCCATATTACCTGTCACCTCCATTCCACCTCCACATCATTACATTTACCTCATCATTGGGTTATAACTATGCTTTTCCAATGTTTATTAATTCTTAACATTTTAAAGTGGATTTATGGTTAAACTTTAGAAAATAATATGCTTATACTTATACCTAACAATTAGAATGAGTTTGTTGACATGTGTAGGTACAAAGGAAGCTTCCAAGGCATATTTATGTGGCACTCTATGTTCAAATTCGAATTTGAGAAGATCGTGGACCTCATGGAAAAGATAATGAACCTCATGGAGGAGATCATGGAGGATAGGGTTATGTGTCACCATTGGTTGAGAAATATGTGGGTCAAAGGAGGGAATAGTGGGTCTACATTTATGAGTTTGTTATCATAGTTTTTGTATAAATAGGAGTACCTCCTCCATTCCAAAGGGAGGACTTTTGGAGCATGTATCCAACTTATGATGGAATAGAATAAAGCTTCATTTTACATAAATTTCCATTCTATAGTTTTAGTTATAAATTGTCTTAATGTAGTATATGAATTTATGGAATAGTTTGTCACTTTGTTCTTAAGAGAATTGAGCTCACTCTAGAAGGATCAAAGAAACATTTTATTTCAAAATATATATTATTTCATTTAATTGCCTAGATGTTTGAGGATTTGTTTGTGATTGATGAATGGGTTTTAAATTAAAATCTTATCAGCATATGAGGGAACAACCAAGGGTCTAAGTTAGGCTCTCCCTCTATTTGATTTGCATGATAATTGAAATTCATTCTTTTGCTTTTAAGTTTCAAGTTATTTCATTTCTTATGCTTATGAATGAATCTTAGTTTAGTTTGGATCACTGTATGAGGGGACAATCAAGGGACTAAGTTAGTCTCTCTCTTTATTTGAATCTGAATAACAATTAAATTCATTATCTTGTCTTATTTCAAGTTTCTGGTTTTATGTAATCATGATTTCTTTTCAATATATAATACTGTAGGGAAGGACAACCAGGACCTCCTCAATTAAGAGCCTCTTCCCTTGCATATTATATTGAATAAAAAATCATTTATTTAGTCATAGAGTTAGTTGCCTACTCCTGCATATATTTTGTTGGCATCATCACAAGCTTACGAGTTTCCCTAGTTGATAATTTAGTGAAAGCAATTTAAGCAATTAATTTTCCCAACACTTACAACCGAGCAAAACATTCTTCCACACAGAGATCTACTTTTGAGACCTGTTTTGGTTTCACACCAAGGTCCCCCTTGGATTTTGTCTTCGGTAAAGACATAGTAGTTGATGGACACAATGATGTGGACAAGGCAACCAAGTTCATTGAACAAATCCAAGAGATTCACTAGGCAGTGCAGGAATAGCTGGAAAAGAGCCAAGCCAAATACAAGGCAAGGCATGACAAACATCGGATGGAGCATAATTTCCAAGTTGGTGATCAAGTCTGGCTGTATATCAGCAAGGAAAAAATGCAAGGTGAAGGTAAAAAGCTAAAGCCCATCAGGTATGGACCTTTCAAGATACTTGAGAAAATTGGTGAGAATTCTTTTTGCCTTGATTTACCGGCATACATGCACATCTACTCATTCGTTAATGTAAACAACTTGAGACTATTTGAACCTTCATTAATTGAAGATCCAGAAGAGCAAAGTCAATTGCCTTCTATTGATGATCTGTTACCTGAATATCTCAATGAATTGTAGGAAGACACAATTCTGGACAAGAAGGTGAGGATGATGCGTAGGAGAGATGTTGAGTACCTCAGGATTGGACTCAAGGGTTCAAAGCCAAGCAGTGCAAAATGGATAGAGATTGGACAAGTGAGATAGTTATATCCTCACTTAGTTGATGCTTGAAAACCAACTTTTGGTGGTCCAAAAGCTTTTTTCAATGAAAAGGTCGTGATCTGAATTGGATCCTTGAATATTATTAGAGTTTCCATGACTGTTTCAAATTATGTCAGGCTTCAAAATCTTATGGACAACGAGTTTATCAGGAAGGACCTCTGGACAGTGGTAATTTGTAACCAGCATGGAACAACGAGGACCCTCGGTCAAAGCACGCTGACTGTTAGCCCATGGAGACCGCGCATTGGCGCAAATTGGCAAATGGGGAGTCCAGATCAGAAAACGAAGGCCGTTTCTGATACATGATTAGCACGAAGGCCGTTTCTAATACATTTCTGATACACAAAGTGCTAATCGCGTATCGCAGGGCAAACCCCTCAGTGAAGGAAAGCCCTGAGCTCTCGGTCACAAGGGAAACAGGAAACCAAGCAGAAATGCATAAACTGTCAGAAGACGGGTCCTGCCCCCAAAATTGGCAAGATATTGCGTGCATTTCAAGCGGTAAGTGGGTTTGGCTAAGGTCCTCGTGATGTCACACACTGAGTGATGTGTGTTCAGTGGATGAGAGAGAAAACTACTTACATCACATGAGTAATGGTCGAGCAACTCACTCGCGTGATATGAACAGAGATCGTAGGATCTAGAGGCTCCAGATCAACGATGGAGGATCAACCCAATGGATGACCAAATTTGATGGGGAAATAGAATGAGGCATATAGAATTTGGGGTCTGACATGACTGCTGAGTTGGCAGATGAATCATTTCGCAAACAATATTGGAGCAACGGAAATAACGACCGTTCAAGGGAAAGTTGACGCTCAGTTCGTGGGGAGACAAGTGGCCACCTCTCTATGAAACGTTACACAGTGGCGATGACACAAAAGCAAGGGAATTCTAGTAGACAGAGGCAGACGATCTGAAGAGCTAGGAAGAGGAAGTAAACATTCAAGGAATATATTGGCTTTAAGCCACGGAAAAACACAATGAGAGACAACGAGAGATAGGAGAAGAGAAGAAAATAAAGGCAGAAAGCCGAGAGACCAGAAGGAAGCAAATTGCAGAGAACAGAGATGTCGAGCTAACCTGCAGAGCAAACGAAGCATCGAGAAGACAGAGACAGAGAGAGTCCGAGAGTCTGTGAACTCCTGAGAAGGCTTGGGGAATTCAAGCAACTCCTCTATGCAGACCTGTCAGGTGTGAGTACCGAATTGGACTCATACTACGGGGACCAGTTGAGGTCAAAAACTAGTGAGGGGATTCTGTGTACTCTAGAGACTTGGGGGATCCATGTACCATCCCACTGATTATTCTCTGTTAAAGCGAGACTCAAATTGAGCTCCTTATTGTAAAAACTCTGCTTTAAGACACAATAGAAAATGCCACCATTGAAGGTTGGACCAGGAGACGTAGCCCAGGAGGATTGGGTGAACTCCTTATTAAATTTGTTGTGTTCATGTATTTGCTTACTATGTTCTCTTATTGCTTTAATGTCTATGTAATTCACAATCTTATCGATCCGTTGCATAAATTAACATAGGCACACCCCAACACTTAAGTCTGTAATACCTTTATTTATTTCTTTGAAGTCATCTAAGGGTGAATTTCAGATCAATTGATGAGGGGAAACATAGATACCACACATTGGGATTTCAACACAGTTCGATTTAGAGGCACATTGATGGGATTTATAATGTTATTAGCCCACCCTTATGCATTGGGTTGAGGGAGGTAAGAGGGGATGACCAAGTTAGCAACACTGTTGGGTCACCTTTTCCCACTGGAAAGAGAGAGACAAAGCTACCTAGTCATATATCATGTGTTGACTGGATAGTGGGATAAGACGATTGGAGTTGCACAAGGTGCAACATCTGCATGTCGGGGTTGTCCTATGTGCGAGAGTTTGTGCATTTCATCCCTCACTTGGGTTTGGGTGGCGAGAGATTCTGAGTTGGTACCTAGTGGAGTGGACTCGACTCATGGATATGATTATAGTTTGGAGTAAAGCTTAGTGGGAGCTCTTAGACACCGAGGGAATTAGCGGCCTAGGTTGGAATTGGGATCTAGGTGGAGCTCCCTATCTGATATCAGACATGCAGGATGGCTATGGCATTGATGAGGTAGTCGACCTAGTGATTGAGCACATACATTCCCTTGGGGAAATCCAGTTGGAATTAGCATACAAGAGGTTTGTGAGCATGATCCATGGATTGTATCTGCATGTTGCTTGTGCATGGGGTTGCAAGATGATTAGCATTCTCTAGAAGGATTTGATGGGAGGGGATGGCATGGGTTGACCACCAACTAGGCATTGTATGGAGACAATGTTCTCCCATTGGGGTATTGGGAATAGGAGTCATCGAGGATTGGCACAACAGAGATATCCCCTATAGTAGTTGTGGAGTTAGGCCGCTCAGGTCTACCAGGGCAGATGAGAAGGTGTACATCACTTTGTGGTAGGTGCAATATCATCGTTGTGGTTGCATGGGCACATATGGTATTCCCTATGGTACATGGGGGTATGGAATTGAGCATTGGTATCCAAGGGTGCATGGAGTTGTGCCACAAAGTTCAGTGCTATGAAGAGGAGTGTAAGGGTACGTACTTGTGTGCAGCTGAGCAAGATGATGCACAACATGTCAGAGTGTTGTTGCCAAAGAGATATCCTAACAAGGGCATCAAGCACACCATTGGGTTTGGCATACTCCAATTTGGAGAGTGAGGTGATCACATGACCAACTGTGAGCTTCCATTTATCACTTTCCAACATTGCACACTAACACATGGGACTTGGACCCATGAATTTCATCTGAGATAGTTGGATGAGACACAATACATTGGGAGAGAGGATTTCTAGTTGTGGAATATGGTTAAGACGTGAATTGGTGGATGTAGGCTTGGGGGTAGTCCAGTCTCCTATAGAGGTAGCACTTGCAACACCCTTGAGCCCACACTTAGGGGATACATGATCCCCTTTTGGTGAGACATTCTAAGGTGTCTTTGGAACATCTACAATGGTCAGTCGACCTTGTTTACAGGCGGATGTTTCAACTTCGAGTAGCGTTGGGGAGCACTTTTAAAAGGCAGGACGACAAATCCCACTTGGTGGTATGGCCATTGTAGGGTTGTGCCGCGTGCACCAGATTGGTTTGTGATGTATGGAGTTCATATATTGATTGCATGTAGGGATGTGAGACATGGTATAGGTTGGTTCCATTAGTCAGGACTATGCCACAGTCGTTCTGGCTATGGGATTTAGGGGTTTGGTTGGTCGATTGGATACTCTGCTTCGTGATGAGTGGGATTAGGACAGGGGATGACTTGGCTCACCCTTGGTTTGACACGTGGGGGAGCGTTGAGGCCTTGATCACATGGTAAGGTTGGTTTTCCTTGTTATCGCTACAGATCAGGGTGAGTGTTGGATGGGTAGGTGTTGACATCATGGACGTGCTTGGTCCAGGTGTGATGGGACTCCATAGATGTGTTTCCATCAAGTCCCAAGAAAGGTGGATACAACTTGAGCATGAGGGGCAAACTATCATGATCAGAGTTGCACAATGACAACATAGTGGCACCCTTTTTAGACTAGTGTGGGATCCGGGCATCATAGGACTTGGCAGTACAACTATCCTTGGGGATGCGCTAATTTCTATAAGGGAAGATCATTCAAATCTTCCATTGGGCTTTGGTGACTCGCTGATGGCACGAGGGACTTCATTAGCATGCTAGGTGGGCTAACAGGATGATGCCATGAGAAGCTCACATGAGGGAGACGCTATCTCTGCAGGGGTTGGGTGGTATCTTCGAGAGTATACTCTTGGAGTGCATATGATGGCCTACATGGTAAGAAAACTTCACGAGGAGTTGGGAATCATGCCACATTATCTTGATCCTTTACTCAGTGATGGTATATATGGGACTTTTGGTACTTATACTAGGCATGAGAGTGAGTAGAGCAAGGGGAGCTTGAGGTGGGACATGATGGTTTGGGATCCTGGTATGGAGGGATTATTTCATGTCAGGATAGTGCAGAGGTCAGGGACGAACGAGTGGCACATTTGTGATCCTGGCATAGTTTTTGCAGTGACAATGGGGAGCAACAACTAGAGAGAGCGTTGTTTGGTAGTTGCTTGAGGATAAGCAATGTTTTGGCGGGGAGACTGTGATATTCCCACTTAGCAATATTGCTAAGGGAAATAAAAATCTTGCCCAATTTTGTCTTATTTCATGTTTGCAATTAGGAGATGTGGGTTCAGAGGTCCAACATGAATTTTGGGATTGAGTGGGGGCCTAAACATTAGGAAGGAAGGTAAATATTGCAGCTCTAGTGGAGCGTGAGGGCCACCCCATGGAGAATTACGACCCACATGTGGAAGACACTTTCATTGGAGCGAAGTTGGTGGGGAATGTTATGAAACCAGCTCAAGAAAAGATAGAAAAGATAGATCAACACCTTAGAATTCAGTCTCTTCGAGGGGGCAACCTCCTTTACATTACATAAATGAACAATTCTTGGAT